>JAADWJ010000206.1:0-34298 GCA_023336165.1 Pythium monospermum
ATTTTTTTTTTTTTTTTTTTTGTCCAGTGTTGCCGATTAGCCTGCCTAATATAATGTTAGGTTAGGTCTCGAACTGGTGCTAATTTCTCAATAATTTTAATTTTATATTATATTTGTATCCAGTCCACTTTTTCTTTTTTTCATTTTTCGATTTTACATTGCTGTATCCACCTCGTGATAAACTGGGCAAAATGAATGCGAGTCCATGCATGTACACACATATAGTCGAGAGCTCTCCATATAGTACGCACTGTAGATATGGTGAACGGTCCAGTAACGGTTACGATCAGTTGAAGTGCCGTAATTGAAAATCGCGGGATCGGTCGATGGAAACAGCATCATCTCGGGTTTTGTTTTTATGGGTTGGGGGTTCAGACCGATGAGCCCCAATCCCAGTACCAGTACCAGTATAGGTGCCTAGCGTTTGGGAAACTTGTTGGCGCGATCGTTTTTAGAGCAACAGGGGATGTGAGACGGGCTCATCTATCTGAGAGCGTCTTTATGCTGTTGCGCTGAGAACAAACACAATTTGGAAAGGTGCGTTGGGCGAATCCGATCAGCCAGTCCAGCAACGAATTCACATCCCCAAAAACAAAAAGCGAAGCAAAAATAGAAAAATGGTGCAGAACCAATTTTCTTGGTGGTGAGAAGGGACCAAATGTGTCTGGTCGCCACCTGGCTTCCTCTGTTTAATCACCCACGGTACAGTCATTTACTCTCCAATACTAACACTTCTTCCAATGTCATTATTTGATTTGTTCTTAAACATAGGTATCCGTCTGCGATGCGGTTCAGCGATTAGGGCTTGAGCCGGGGCACCCCATCAGGTGGGCGGTGAGCAAACGCGATTCAAGCACCATCAAATAGCGTTCCGTCAACCCCTTGATACGGGTCCAAACCATTTGTACATACAAATATCAAGTATAAGCGTTGCGACCACCCAGTGAGACAAGGTCCCTTAAACAGCAGTGTCGCAACCACCTGCCGCTTACGCGAGAAACAGAGAGAGGCAGCAGGTTCCTCTTCCTTTGCCAAAAAGCTCCCACACAACAGAACAGGACCTCTGCTGGCTGTGCTCACGACCACCTCCATAATCAATCGATCGATGGACCACAGGTTGCCCCGCAAGCGCAGCAGTGGAAACAACGACGCAACGCCGACAAGTACCATGGCGACCGAGACGATGGACGTCAACGTCCGCAGCAGCCACGGCATGCCAGCGCTGCTGCGCCATCGCATGTTCCCTCGCGCGATGGCATGGGATTTACATCAAAATGCCGCCGCCACTGGCATGGCCCCACCACGCCATGGCACGGCGGACGGCGAAGAGGGCGACCAGCGGCGCCAAAAGGCCGCCAAGATGGACACCACAGCCTCCTCCCCACCACTACGACACGGTGGCATGCCGTTTGCGCTGGGTCCGCCCAGTGTCGGCGGCCGCGAGCAGCTTTTCCGCACGATCGGCAAGTGGTTGGACCCACACGCGCCGTCAGAGGACACGTACAACAGCCAGAGCGCCGAGGGTGGGTACGCAGCATTCCAGCGGCCGCCACCACCGCGACCACCATCGAGGCAGCAGGCGTATGTGAGCAGCACTGCAGTGTACGCGGTTCGTACAGCAGCCGACCAGCATCGCCAAGAGTCGGCAGCGTACAATATGGCGACGCTCAGCCGTGCGGTCGCCTCGCCGACGCCACGCTCGACCACGTCGACTCACTCCATGGCCGTCGCCTCCTCTGTGGGCCACCACCACCACCAGCAGCCGTCGCCCACAAACTCGCAGTCGTCCACCACGACCGAGACCAACGCAAACAAAAAGCGACCACGCGGACCCACTGGATCCATTGCACCGCCGCCGTCGTCATCCTCTGGAACTGTGGCTCGTCCAGGGATGTCCACGTCCAGTGCCAAGCGGTGCTCGACCGAGGGCTGTGGCAAAATCGCCGTCAGCAAAGGTCTTTGCCGAGGCCACGGCGGTGGAAGGCGGTGCACTTTTGCCGGTTGCACCAAGTGCGCGCAGAGCCGGTCACCGTACTGCTGGGCCCATGGCGGCGGCAAGCGTTGTGAAGCGCCGAATTGCCGCCGCAGCCGCAAGACCAAACGGTTTTGTGTGGACCACGTCGACATGGAGACGACCACAGCGGCAGTAGCGGCGACGCATTCGACTGATTCCGATGACAGCGGTGACCAACACTCCCACCCGACGTCGTCCGATACAGAGACGACGACGATGGCGACGGCGACCGTCGTGCCACGGATTCTCAGTGCCAGTGCACTGCATTTGCCCAGCCTGTCGGATGCGCTGAAGCGAGCGGTGCCAGCCGCCGTGGCACGCGCTACTTCGCAACAGACAGTCTCGCTGCCTCAGTCTTTTGATCGGCTCTGGTCCGTAGAGCCACCTGCGGCGACGAGCACACTCACCGACCTTGGCTCTGACTTCTATGGGCAGCTCCGTTGGTCAGCACAATAATCTCTGGACGAATATAATAAATGTTATTGTTTCCGTGTATTATTTTAGTCTTCAGTCGCTGGGTTGGATAGACGCAGAACAGGTTCCTGAGTCAGGAATCCTGACCGCATCATCGACTAAAATCTCGTAAAAAAAAAAAAAATACAGACTATATATATATTTCCTGCTCGAGTGGGCTCGCCATGGCACGAGCCTCCATGCTGCGTTAGACTTCTGTGACCTGCTAACGATTTAGACCAGAGCCGCAATGGCGCGTCGGGTGTAAGGGGCTCTTCCTCGCAATGGCAAGTTTGGAGCCGAACGAGAGGCCGAGCTGAGCGCTTGGCCGAGGCTTGGCAGCTGTCGCACTGGTAGAGGCGACCCAGCCAGCGGTGGTGCGCTGATGCTGGCCATGGGCGCTGGCTGGGCGTGGGCCACGGCGTTGTTCCCAGCATCAGCCGCCGCTGGAGAAGCCGCCGTCTCCAAGTGGATGTGGGCGACGCAAAAGCGCTTTGTCTTGCGCGAGCGCATGCACTGGTCGGCCTCGCACCGCTGTCCGCCACCATGTGCCCAGCAGAAGTTGCTGCGGCTCTGCGCGCTCTTGGTGCACCCAGGCACGTGGCACCGGCGCCCACCGCCGTGGCCACGGCACAGCCCGCGGCTCACCGAGATCTTGGTGCAGCTTGGGTAGATGCAGCGCTTCTGGATGCTCTGGCAGGCGGCTGACTGCGGCGCCGACCTCGCGTAGCTTTCTTCAATGGACTTGTCGACCGAGACACGGTCAAGTCCACCACCACTGGTCAACTGGCGGATCATCTCCAGCGATGAGCGGACGCTCTTGGTGTCCACGAGCCCACGCGTAGGCGGCTCCAACGACCCGTGCGATTCATCAGAAAGAGGACTCGGAGGGCTCGGGAGGCAATAGAAATGCATATTACCGTCTCCTTGAGGAGCTTGTGGGCGAGTGGACTTGCGGAAGTCACGGTACGGGTGAACGTGCGCTGCGTAGCGACCCATGCCGCCCAGGCCATAGCGGTTTTGGCTTCGACCGCCGTTCATATTCCCACTGTGGGTGGCGCCCATCCATGAGTTCTTGTGGGCGTCTTCTTCGCGGGTACTACAACTATTACTACCATGACGAAGCAAACTGCCAAGCGTGAGTGGTGGCAGCCGTGGCGTGGCATCTTCATCTACTTCTGGCCACCTGTTCAACGGGCGCGTCTGGGGTACGTGCACTTCCTCCGGTCTGTGCGAGCCGCGACGCGGCGGACGTGGCTCTTCGTACTGGTTCGCGCTGGCGAGGATGCAAGCGCGCACCATGGTGAGGTTGTGGAAAGAGAACGCGAGTCAAAGAGAGGGTCCGTCGTGGCGACGTTTGGATGGAAGAAATCCTGGGGCTCTGGCGTCGTGGCTGGGCGAGACTGTAAATGAGAATGAGAAAGAGCTCCTCTCTACCTGGGAAGCGGCGCTCGGCGAGACCATACTGTACTTCGATGTGAGAAGCCGCTGGACCAATTGTGTGAGTGGCGGCGTTTCATCAGATCCGTTGCTTTGACTGCTATCCATAGCTTCCCGAGTCCCAACTTTAGCTCGACAAGACCGCCTGTATCAGCGACGCATGTGCCTGGCTCCCTCTCTCGTATATCCTCTTAGAAAACATATCCCCTTGCATGCGTTTCTGTATTTTCCATTAAGTTATTCCAAACACCTCTAGCTTTCAATACCCGCGTATAGAAGGTATATGAATACGTATCGTTTAGCAGAGGTGAGCTTTTCTTCCTACATCTCGCTGTGATCGTCTTGAGCAGGGTATAGACTTCCATGGTGGGAGCACAGAAGCTTCCACCCTGTGGTTTCACAGTGAAGATGAGCGCCCAAGACTTTTCACTCCTCCCCCGACCTCTCGCCCGGCTTGACTCACTGGGTTTGATAAATTAGTCCCCGCCTGTTGGCGAAGCGATAAATGGCCAAGCCCCATCGGACTGCTGATGGCGTTCGGTTGCAATTTAGTACCGGTGGCGAAACCTCCAGAAATGTGAGCCAGGGCACGAGGGCTTCTAACAATACTTTGTTCAGATGCCACCAGGCATGGAAGAAATTCTCCAATCCATGATGCATGGGCCATGGGGCAGCGAAAGACCCCCGCTGAAGCCTGCAGAATGAATCCTTCGAAGGTGTTCTTCTGTTCCAACTTGAAAAAATGATGTGGCACAACGCAACGACAAAAATACGATACCAGTATCAAAACAAGGTATGCAGGTACCGAAGAGAGTGTGTAAGTCATGGTGCAATGTACCTTGTTCTGTTACGATTTGGCTAAACGGTGACCTTTGGTGAGGAGGAATCATTCATAGTTTGTTCCGTTTGCTGCATCAGAGAGGAAAGATGACGTGGGTTTCCCCATCTATCCATCGAATATGCGCTTCTCGTTCCTCATGCTTCGTGCGCGTCACAACTCCGCGACAACGACTAATTGATCCACGCGCCACACCGCACAGTACAGGGGAAGGACACCCCACTTCATTCTCCAATCCACCAGCGACAACGCACACTCCAGGCCGTCCAGATCGCCAGTTCTCACCATGCTGCCCACGACAGTGCTCTGCTCGACAGCGCTGATCGCCTCCTGCTTGGCCATGGCATCCATCGGCGCGCTTGGCGAGTCCACCGATGCGTCAGTGAAGTGGGGGTACGATGCGAGTAACCCAGACCAGTTACAGCCTGACCAGTGGGGCACCAAGTTCCCGACCTGCGACGGCAAGCGACAGTCCCCCGTCGACCTCTCCTCTCCGGCCAGATGCACCACGGACGATGAGCGTACGCCCCCACTGCGCTTCGATGGCTCGTGTGGGAGCTTCCACCTCAAGCAACACGACGACGTCTTCAAGGGCGAAGTCCAGAACGGGACTTGTACCGTGACGCCGGAGAATGGCAAGCCGTTCTCGCTGCTGCAGTTCCACATGCATTCGCCTTCCGAACACAAAATCGACGGCAAGGCGTTCGACGCCGAAGCCCATTTTGTCCATAAAAACGACCATGGACTGCTCGTGGTCGGGCTGTTCATCGAGAAACAAGACGGCACGGAGACCAACCCGTGGATCAAGAACGTGTGGAACCAACTGGACCACGTCGCGACCAATACGACCGCGGAGCTTGAGCTGTACGATCTGTTCTCATCCAGAACCAGTAAGAAAGACCCACGACACTGACTTGAGCATCTTGGGTTGTGTATTATTATTAGGGATTCGTATCAAGACTTACTGCGTGCCAGTATGGAGACTGGCAGTATCTTCCACTACGCCGGCAGCCTCACGACGCCGCCCTGCGATGAGATCGCCGACTGGTGGGTGCTGCGAGAGCCCGTTGTGGTCTCCAGCGCCGACTTTGGCAAGTTTGTCCAGCATGCCATGCGGTTGCCCGCGCTGGACGACGGACAAGGGGCGCGGCCGACGCAACCGCTCAATGGACGCAAAGTCCAAGTGTTTTAATAATATGCTTGGATAGATCGGGTTTTTTACTGACAACAAAATGGCAAAAAAGAAATGGAAAAAAAAAGAAAAAAATATTGTGCTGGCCGGATTTGAGGAACGACAAAATACAGTGTAATTCGCCGTTTAATAACATGCTCCATGTGCATGTGCAACATTTCGATGCTGTACCCTGGCATGATCCATCGTCTTGCTGGGGCTTCCTGGGCTTCTGCTCTCCCAACACAAACGTACGGCGCGGCCTCCGATTTTAATAAAATAATTAAAATATTTGCAGTGGCAACAAAACTCGGCGAAATTATTCTCGTGTGTCACAATGGAATCCATGCAGCATCTAAGTTTGTTGAGGTGCTGGCTGGGACAAGTTGTCCCAGGTGCACTTTCGTCTTCGCCATCTGATTGCACCACAAGTATAATTCCAGTGCTGGACGGGCGCGGATGCTGTGCAGTGGATGATGGCTTCTGCTACAGTTCACCCGGGTGGCGGCCACCACCGTGACCAACTGGAAAGGTTGCGGATCCAAGTGGAATCCATCATCCACTGTCCAATTATGATGGGTGATTCGGAAGCAAGCGAAATTGCTGGAATACTGGACAGTACGTTGGTCGGACAAGACTGCGGCTGTGGAAGAGCGGATAACCCATGCAGAACCGCTACCAGTCGTGCGAATGACGTTTATCAGGACAACTTCGTCTGGGGAGGGGGATACAAAAAATAGAAACCCATCAACAAACAAAAGCACAAGTTGCCCTGCACCTTCCATGGGTCACATGAGTCAGTCAGTGGTGCGACATTCCCTTGGTGAAATGACCAACAAAATGGATTTCACATTATAAAACAAAAACGGAATTTTCACAATGAAGCGGGAGGCTCCCGCTTCATTTTGAAAATTGTTTTACGTTATTGTGGAATGCAATAACGTTACATACTTCAAGTACGATTCAGATGTTGAAACCGGGGGACCCCGACGGGGCCAAATGAATTGTGTGGGATGGTGTGGGTTGAAAAAGTTGGGTCAAATAACATTTATTGGAAAAAAATGGTTTTGGGAAATAAAATGGTGGATAAATTGCACACGGAGCCATATGTCCAGATGGCGTCATCGTGGTCGCGGATTTGGGTTGGACTAAAACGTGCACCAACAGTGTCGACTGACCCTTCAAGTTGCCCAACATCAGTTGGTCGTATGATCGTGCTTCCCAAATCATATCTGCCGCGACTGTGGATGTCGAATGCAGGTGTGTGTGCTCTCCGCTTAAATGTGTTCTCCTCTCCGCTCCTCCATCAGCGAGACTGCTCCCCCATATTGCTCTCCCACTGGGAGTTCGAGTGCCTCATTCCCAAACTTCCCCACTTCCCATCACATTTACGAGACCAACATGAAGTGCGCCACGGTCCTCGCTGCACTTGCCTTCTCTGCTGCTGTCTCCTCTGTTCATGGCGACGGCGCCGCGCCTCCGCCAGGCAGCAAGACGTGGAGCTACAAGACCAATGACGCCAGCGTCTACGGCCCAGCGCAGTGGGGCGCCTTGTACCCGGCCTGCAGCGGCACGCGCCAGTCGCCCATCGATATCCCGGTCAAAAAATTGTGTGGCGATGCGTCCGCGCCACGCGACCAACTGCCTCTTGTGTTCTCTGGCGAGTGCCCAAAGTACAAAGTCAAGCAGCTCTACGACGCCTACAAAGTCGAAAGCGCCAATGGTACGTTTTTTGGATGGAGATACAGCGTAACCCGCCATTAACAAAGCGTAACCCCACTGATGACTTAATGCACTGGCAGGCACCTGCTCGGTCACGGCGCAGGGCAAGCCGTTTGCGTTTCTTCAGTCGCATTTCCACGCGCCCTCTGAGCACACGCTCCAGGGCAAAGCCTACGACGGCGAAGTGCATTTCGTCCACAAATCCGACACCGACGGGTTGCTAGTCATTGGCCTCTTCTTACAGAAATCGTCCCCATCGGCTCCAGTGGTGGCCTCGGAGTATCCGTACTTGACCAAGTTCTTCAAGGAAATCGAAACCGTGACCACGGACAAGCCGAGCGAAGCCAAACTTGCCTCCTTTTTTCCACTGCTGGAGAACTCCATGGCTGCGGGACGCGTGTTCAGCTACCCAGGCAGCCTGACCAACCCAACGTGTGACGAGACGGTCAGCTGGTTTGTGCTGGAGAAGCCACTGGTGGTCGCGGCGAGCGACTTTGACGCGCTGCAAGTCCACTTGAAGCGGATCGAAGCGTCGGACGACGGAAAGGCCGCGCGGCCCACGCAGCCGCTCAATGGGCGCGAGGTGAACGTGTACTAGGACGACTAGGACAGACGCTAGTACAGCTAGGAACTCAGAGGGATACATGTATATATGAAGTGCCGTTTTCAAACGACTTATCTGTTAAACACGGCCTGGCCGATCGCGTGGACTTGTGCGCCGAGCGCCTGCAGTTGCTGGTGGGGCAGGCAGTTGCGGCCGTCAAAGAAGAACGCAGGCTTGGCCATGTTTCCATACAACAGATCAAAGTCCAGAGCACGCAGTCCGTCCCACTCGGTGATCACCACGACCGCATGCGCTTGAGAAGCCGCAGCGTACGCGTCACTGTGGAACACCAAGCGTCCTGCCTGTGCAGCTTGCGACGCGGCGACACCCTGGCGCTCCAGCTCGGCGAGCACCTCCTGTGGGTCCACGTGCGGGTCGTAGATCGCCAGCACGGCCTGCTCGGCCAGCAGCGACCGAATGACCGAGCCGGCCGCAGTCTCTCTTGTGTCGCTGGTGTTTTGCTTGTACGCAAAGCCGAAAAGGCAGATTTTTTTGTTGGCCACGCTGTTGTACATGCACTCGAGCATCTTTTTGACAAAGCGCTTTTTCTGGAAGTCGTTGATTTCCACGACGCGTTTCCAGTACGCCGCGACTTCGGGCAAGTTGAGTGTTTGCGCCATGTACACCAAGTTCAACACGTCTTTTTGGAACGACGAGCCACCGAAACCAAGCGACGCGTCCAGGAATTTGCTGCCAATGCGGTCGTCGGCTCCGACGGCACGCGCCACTTCGTGGACGTTGGCGCCCGTGGCTTCACAGATCGCCGAGATGGAGTTGATACTGGAAATGCGCTGTGCGAGAAACGCGTTCGCGACTAATTTGGCCAATTCCGCCGACCAGACGCTGGAAAGGAGGATCTTTTCTGGTGCCACCCAATGGGAATAGAGCCATACGAGCTTTTCCACGGCTGCGCGGCCGCTGGGCGTGCTCGCGCCGCCAATAAGCAGGCGATCCGGATGGAGCAAGTCATCGATCGCGCTGCCTTCGGCCAAGAATTCCGGGTTGGAGACCACTTCAAACGGTATTTTTGAAATGCTGTTGACGCGCAGCACTTCCTTGAGCGCGTTCGCTGTGTTGACAGGCACGGTGGACTTTTCCACGATGATTTTGGGCGTCGTGGAAGCATGTGCGATGCGCCGTGCGCAGTCCTCGCAGTTGCCCGTGTCCGACGCGCTGCCGGCGCCCAAGCCGCTCATCTTGGTGGGCGTGTCCACGCAGACAAAGACCACGTCGGCCTCTTGGATGCACGCGTCGATATCCTTGCGGAAAAACAAGTTGACGTTGCGCGTACCCGCCACGAGCTCGGCGAGGCCTGGTTCAAAGATGGGCAGCTCCATGGTTTCGCTGTTCCATTGGTCAATCTTGGCTTCGTTCGTGTCCACGACAAGCACACGGGTCGTTGGGCACTTGGATGCGATCACAGCCATGGACGAGCCGCCCACGTAACCAGCGCCCATGCAGCAGATCGTCAGCTCGACGGAGGCGGAGCTCATGATTTCTTCTGGTGCTTGTCTTTTCGTTGTCGCCTGAAAATGAGATCTTTTTGGCCGTAAAAATGGAGTAATGGAGTGGTCCACACTAGTTTCTTTCCACATTTTAGGTGGTCCACGTAAAAATCGATCATTTGGAATGATTGTCGCTATTTCAGAACGCTGGTGATGGAACTCCATTTTGCCAAAAGCTCTTTGATAAGATGGAGACCAGCGTCGTCTTCGCCGATTCGGCCATGGCCCCGCGCGAGTCGGCGCTTCTTTTTGCGCTGCTGCGCCAACTGGAGCGGCAATGGCGAGTGCAATGCGACCTATCTGAGCTTCTGAGCCAAGTCGCGGCCGCCGGCGTGAGCGCCGCACCGAGCGCCTTCTTCACAAACACGGCGGCAACAGCAGCAGATCCAACGAGTCGTATTGAAGTGCGCGCTGTGGCGATTGGCGAAAAGCTTTTTGTCCACTTTGTGTGCGCTGAGAAGTCGCTGCGTCTTGATCTAGCGTAGGATATCTATGCATTGACGAGAGAGAGAGGGAGGGAGAGCTAGTCTGCACCAACAGTTGCTGACATCGCTCGTCCTGCTGTAGGCTGTCGGATTACATCAAGCGCGCGGACGCCACGGACGCCAACGCCGTCGACCAGCGCACCCACGCGCGCGTGGGCCAATGGATAGTCAACGAAGAGCTTCTGCAGTGGCGGTGCGTGGCTCTCGGACTGGGATCTGTACCCCACCCCACTGACACCCCACATTCTGTTTCTGCAGCTTGGAGCGCAATGTGTTTCCACTGTTCAGCCAAGGCACAGATGCGATTTCCATGGCCAACGCCAGTGCTGCTGCTGGCGCTGAGCTTGGCCGCTTGCCGGAGCCTTTGCTCTTGCGAATCGCGCCGTTCCTCTCGGTCGCCGACTATTGCGGTGTCACCCAAACGAATCAGGTTGCGATATACCCAATGGCGCTTGACGCTGATACTGCAGCCGTGTAGCACCACTGACTCGCTGCTCTCTTGTAGTTTCTCCACCAGTTTGACGACACGGCTGAGATCTGGCGTGGTTACATCCAACACGGTAGGCTGCCTCCTACTGAAGTCTTCTATCCTGTCCGTTTCCTACTGACAATCGTTTTTGTATGCACTTGTTGTAAGACTTCCCCGACGCCTCTCCCACTACAAGCGAGCCGCCCAAACAGACGTACGTGGCGCTTCGGAAGGCACGTCTCCAACGCCAAGCGGCGGCTGCAGGGCGGTGGAATCGCAGTCCGTGGATGCTGCCAGAAGATGAACTCTTTGCGCCACCGCGTGAGTTTGTGCCTCTTGGGTTGCGCCTTCCAGGGCTTCTTCCGCCTCCTCCTATCGTTGGCCAGTGGCAGCGACGCGGCCAAGGCAACTATCCTCGCCTGGACGAAACGTCCTGAACGTGGCTGTATCCTTTCCTTGTTTTCCTGAAATGTAATATCAGGGCTTTTTATTTTTGGTGGAAGTACTATTTTGGTTCCTGATAATTTCCATGGACCTTCCTCATATATAATTAGCTAGAATTTGCACCAGTCCGACCTCCATAAGGTGCCGTCGTTAGCATCTACTCCATACTGCGTTAGTGATGCGGTGGAACGCACCGCCTCCGCGGTTCGATGGTGCCTTGGAGGCCGTGCCGGTGACGCTGCAGCGACGAGAAGAGGACGCCTACCACCCGTTCCATCATCGCACTTCAACAGCCGCGTCCTCCTCATCCACCACACGGCGGAGTCTGCTGCCTTCCAAGTCCGCCATGAGAAACGAGGCGCTGCCTACGACTGCTGCTGCTTCTCTAGAACAACCGCAACTTATTGGGCGACGCTCGTCCCTGCATACGACGCCGCGAGTCGAGCCGTCGATCCGCATCAGTGAGACTTTTGTGCCGCTGCCTTCCAAACAAACGCCGCGTGGGATCTCTCCACGACAAGAAGAGCCCGACTCTTGTTCGTCACTATTACCACAAGACCGAGCCAAGTTTCTCGTGTGTGCTGGCCGCAGCCTCAGTTCGGAAAGCCCGCGAAGCAACAACCACGTTGATGACGACGACGAGGACGCTAGTCCCACAGTCGTGGCCAGTACGACAGTCAGGCCTCTTCCGTTGACGGCGATGGCTACCAGCAACAGCGGATCTGGTGTGGCCAGTGAGCAGTCAGCGCTGAGATCGCACCGCGGGCTTCAGCGGTCCGACTCGGAACTGGAGCTCATCATCAGCGAACTCCGTGAGAAGATGGTTCTCCACCCACCGGCACCCCACCAGCATCCGCCGTCCACAATGGTTGTGGATGAGGAGCGCAGTGGGGGTAGTGGGAATCAACACTCGCGTAAACATCTCAAGAACCCACTGGAGCGAATGCACATGACTTCCGCCTCAGTGGTGTCATCTTCGGCATCGACCACGGGGCTTCAGCTCCGTCGCCAAGCGTCCGCGACCCAAGTGGCCGCCACGCGCTTGGTCAGCGAAGGCTCGATCATTATGGTCACGCCAGCGGTGTTGTCATCCTCTGCCTCGCGTGGCGCTCTCAGTGGGAATGGAGGCGCTACATCCACGAGCCACGCCCACCCCCATCTGCCGCCACAAGAACCCATGGAGCTCCGTGGCGGTGGCAACGACGACTTGGATCCAGCGGTCAGCAATGAAACCGACGACGAGGGCTTGCGGATCCGCTCCTACTTGACTAGCTCAGTGGGCGGCCACAGCCACGCCGCTCTCCCACATTTTGTGAGCTCCACGTCTCTTGGTCCCCTTCTCTCACCACCTCCGAGTCAACTGCCGTCGTCGTCCTTGGGGTCACGCGGGTCCACTAGTAGTGGTCCCCAGACCACCGACGCGCAGCTGTTATCGCAACTGAGACTCAAGCAAACCAAACCCAAGACACGAACACTGGCTGACTGGGATTTGGAACTGGATCGTCTCGCTACCGGTACTGGAAATGGAGACGCCACGAACAGCAACAACAACAACAATAATGAAATCGAGTCGCTTTCGCCAGTCGGCCCGTGGCTCGCCCATCCGGATGGCCCAAATGGAGGCAGCGGTGACGAGGACACGCCCCTCACAAGCTCACTTCTGGCATCGTCACCGCTGTCCTCGTCGCCATCCGCACCCCGTCGGAAACCCGATCTGTCGCCTCGCAGTCGGCTGCTGTGGCTCTCGGACTGCTGCAGCGACTCTTCGTGGGGCGGCGCGGCGTCCTCGCGCGTGATGGCGATGCTGCGGCCTGGCGTCCAGCTGGGCGGCCGCCGCCCGGCGAGTGCAGGGGAAGCCCATCGGCGAATCAGCAAAGGAGGACCCTCGGGCAAGTCGGGGGCGTCTTCTGTGGCGGCTGGGAAGCCACGAGCCGCGTCCGCTAAACCACACGCGCCAACAGGAGCCAGAGGAGGCAGGAAAAATAGTATCAGTACTACTACCAGTAGTAGTAGTAGCCAAGAGCCACCAGTGCGTCCGACATCGCGGCCAAGGAGCGGTGCGAGTAGTACTATTACTACTGCTACTATTACTACTGGTGGTAGTAAACCAGGTCCAAATCGGATGACGTATCGCACATAAAAGAGAAATTTGTTTTTGTTTTGTTTTGAAAATAATGTATCTGGACGGTCCTGTCCCTGCACAACTGGTTTTCCCTCTGTGCCGAAGGTAATGAGCCAAGTGTAAATCACTGTGTGGTGTGTCCACTACGCTGCAGAGCTCATGTGTGGTCCCACCGCAAACGTCGCGTTGGTCGGACTGGTCGTTGGGATCGGCCTCGCCCACTGGTCCTCCTCCTCCTCCATTTCTAGTTCGGGTCGTCGAATGTGGTGGGTTTTGAGAGTGTTTTGACTGGGTTCAGCCCGGAACTTGGTCGTCTGGAAACCCGTCCCACTCCCATTGTTTGTACACCAACCATGGGCTTCTTGTTCTTCTTCTTCTTCTTCGATGAGTTGGTTCTCACTATCGCTATTGTTGCCGCTGTGGCTGCTGCCACACGCCACGTCGTCGCTGTCTTCCAGCGATTCGATCGCAAACGATGACGTCAGCAACTCGTGGTCCTGGTCATCGTAGCAGCCACTAGCGTCGTCCTCTTTCACTGTTTTTGGCTTCACTGAAGGCATCGGCGGCAGCATACGAAAGCCAAACGCCAGCTCGGCATTGCGGAACACGCGCCGCACTTCCTTCTCCAGCACCGCCGGGTCGTCGGCGTCTGCGTCTTCGTGATCCTTTTGGCCTTCTCCATGGTGTTGCGGCTCCTCTTCCTCCACATGAGAGGAGCCGGGACTTCTTCGCATCGTATGTTGAGGGTCCAGGCTCTTGCCCAGCCAGTCTTGGATCCACGCGACTTGGCTCTTCATAGCCTCATTTGCCTGAAAGTATCTCTGGATCCGAGGCGATGCTGCGGCGCGCGTCACAGCAAACTCGACCAGCAGAAACGCGTACTCGTGGAGCGTGCGGTGGTCGCGGTAGTACGCCGCAGCCTCCAACAGCCCACTCGTGGGTGACAGCAGGCACTTGTATAGCCCGCGCGAGTCTAGTCGCTGTAGCTCGTCGTCTTCGGCTTCTTCAGCGTCCAGCAGTGCCGTAAAAACAGCGAGCAACTGATCCAAGTACGTCGCCTTGACTTCTTCCAGCACCGCCAGCAAAAGCGCCACAAACTTGTCACTTTGCGTACGCGTCATCGTGTGGCACACGACATGCACAAGAAGCGGCGTCAATGGCTCGTCAAAGTGGTAAATCAAAAGATTCTTGAGCACGTTTTGGTCCAGAAGCACGCGTGGGTCGTCTACGAGACGACTGCTAAAGCAAGACTTGGAGCTGAGCAAATGAGAGGAAGACGGCGCTGCCAGGGCGTCACGAACAAGCTGCCGCTCCAGTGGTAATGTACACGCCCTCACGCGGCTCGTGAGCGATGACGCCGTCCCGCCATGGTTGCCATGGCTACTGCTGCTGCTGGAATCCGCGGCTTGCAGACTGAAGAGCAAGCGATCGAGGAAGCCCGAGTCCCGCACCAGCACGTCGCATAGCGCTCTGTGGGGGGCCACACAGTCGTACAGAAACGAGCCGATGAGCGTGACGCCGTGGATGATGGACGCTTGTGCAAGAGGGAAGAGACTGCCAGACACTGGATCGTGGATTTCGATCTCGTCCCGGTCAAAGAACATCGCGACCATAGATTGAAGAAACGCGATGGCGATCTTGCTCGTTGAGGACGCGTCGTTGTCGTCGTCGTGGTGCTGGACGAGGTAGACCAGAGCGTGTTGAAGCAACGAGCAGCCGCTTTGCACCAGCAACGCCTGTCGTGGCGACTCCGATAAGAACAGCAAGTCAAAGACCCACGAGCGGCGCACAAGACGGTGGCCATCATCACCATCAGCTGCAGTCCCAGTCGCAGTCGCCGTCGCCTGGCTAAGCAGCCACGCGCAAAACGCCACTCGCTTTGCCTGGTGGCAAGTGGATTTTCTTGCTTCCTTTTCTTCTGGCGATTGAAGGAGCCACGTTTCAACGCGACTCAGTAGCGACTCGCCGGTCGCCACAGTCTCATCATCACCATATGTCGATGGTTTTTGACCATCCCGACTTGCTGGCGGTCGTAACAAGCTCAAGAGACCAAAGACATGTTGACACGCGGCGATCGCGGCCAGTGCATCCACTGCGCCAACTGCGCCAAGTCGTTTCAGAGCCGCCAAGTGGTCGTCCTCGCCCGACGTGCTTGTCCGCCATCGAGTGCGCTCTTTCTCTGTAGCGGCGGTGGCGTTGTTGTCCGAGTCCTCGTCCTTCTCATAATGCTGTTGGTGGCTAATGGCGGCTGTTAGCATGGCCATTAGGAACCGGTTATGCTCGCCACTCGTGGCATCCACGACGCGGTGCAGCTGCTGGTTTTCGTCTTCCGTCGCGTTTCGCAGCTTCTGCACTTCCGCTGGCGTAGTCGCCCAGTCCAGAGCAGAGCTGGTGGTAGTGGTCGTGCCAGTACTTTTGCCTGGCTCGTCCGCCATCAATCGCTTCTCGTAGATCAGCATGTAGGCGCTGCGCCGCTTGGGCACGACCACGGGCACGTACGACCGCGTCTGTAGCTCCCATTTGTCGACCACTTCGTCTCCTCCGTAGCATTCGTCGCCCATCGTCTCCGCGTCAAAAGGTCGCACGGTTTGGTCATTAAACTCGACCCACTTGGCCTCATCTACGCCACCACTGGCGGTCGTGACCCGATCTTTAATGTACGAGTAATAGTGGCCCGTGTCCGACGTGCCAGCGTGGACCACGACGCCCACCAGGTCGTACAGGATGCTCTTTCCTTTCGCATTACCACCATTCCCAACACTTTTGCCACTGAATGCGTCGCTTGTGTACGGAAACATGTCGATTTCGTCTGGAAACGCTAAATAATCGTGGATTTTGGTCTTTTCCATGGTCGTGAAATCGAATTCAAATCGCTTCAAGTGGCACACGAGCGTTTGCGGCAGCACTTTGATGCACGCGCGTTTCGTGGCGCTCACTTTTGCCTTGGCCGTGTCGCAATAGTAGGCGTTGTCTCCGTCCAGCGTTTCCCCTTGCACGTACAGTTGCAGCGAGGCCGACAGGTGCTGCTTCTGGCTCACGTCCAAGCTCAGTGCAAAGAACTTCTCTTCGCGCTCCGACAAATGGCCGTGTTCGGTCACGATTTGGTTCACCAGCACACCACCAAAGCACTGGTCCAGGAACGAAGCCGAGGACGGTAGTGATGGACTGCTCGTTGTCTTGACGAACGTTTCCAGTCGGTCGAGCAGCAAGCAAAAGAACTCGTCGGCGTCCATTTGCAAGTGGAGATCGGTCGGTTGGCCATCCAAATCCACGTGGGAAAGGGCAAATTCCGTCGGATCTTGGGTTTTTCGGCTGGAACAGGCCATTTGGATAAACAGTTTCTGGAGGTTTTTCACTTCCGCCGCCCAGGGCGAGTCCATAGCGTCGTTCGCTGCGGCTGCTGCTGTTGCTGAGGTGTCGACTTGAATGAGCCCGTTTCGGAACGACGGCATGCGGAACAGCTGCTGCAGCAGCGAGTTCATGTAGCAAACACAGCCAGGGTTGACCAGTCCGGCCAAGGCGCAGCTACTCGGAATGTCAGCACTCCCAGTGGCGCGTCCTGTCTGCAGTTCCTCGCGTGGAGCAAACTGCCACGGTCTTCCCATGGTAGTGAGTTGTGCGGCCACATCACGATGAAACGACACGAGGGAGTGGAGCACGCCGACCATGGGTGCTGACGTTGATGGTGATGCGTCGTCGTCGTCGACAACTGCGAGTTGAAGCACGACGTCGTAGGCGGCTTGGCGGGTCGCTGGGTCATGGGAGGCGGTGCTGCTGCTGTCGGTTCCCCACAACAGTTTGGTCGCCAAGACGTCAAGGATCCAAGGCGTCGATGTTGTTGTTGCGTGGCTGACGACGCGACCGCCGGCTGCTTCCGAGTTCGAGTTTGAAGGAGGAGTGAAGGCGAGCACGGCGGCTCGGAGACATGGCGATTCTTGGCGAGTGAGTGCGGCGAGGACGTGGAGATATCCACACAGGGATGAAAATGACGAGTGTCGGATGAGCTCATCAATCTGGATGAGCAGCGACGGAACGATCGCGTTGTGGATGATCCAGTCTGCTAATGACGGGGACGTCGCGACCAGCGGTGCCAAGTTGGTGATCAGTGTGAGTAGCTCTTGGTCATCAGCGTGTTGTGGTTGTGTTGGGGGTGCTGCAACAGCCACGAACGCCATTTCCAGCGCGCTTTGCAGCAGCTGCTCGAGCAGCCGCGTGCCGTCGCCGCTCTTGGAAAGATGACACAACGACGACTGGAGATTGGAGAAATGGCGGACCACGTGGCGTCTGCTCATGGTACTGGACGTGGTGGCGCCAAGGACCGACTGCAGCCACGTTGTTAGGGGCTGCTCGTTGAGGGCGGTCAGCACCACCGACGCATCCAGCAACGCAAGCGAGCACAGCAGTTGGATGCCACACAGCGTTGTCGTCGTGGGCGAAGCATCAAGACCCTCAGCGTTCTCCAGCGCCCGCTCAGCTGGTTCAGGCGTCGGTGGTGGGTTGTACTGGGTGGCGTCCCTTCGCACTGAAAGCGCCACGGCCAACGTGACCATGGACGGCAGCTGGCTCGCAAAGAGATCAGGAAGTGTTGTTGCGACCAATCGAGCGTCAAACGGCGATGTCGACGAAACAGTCGACTGGCGCTGGTTCACAGTCGTCCCGGTTGTGGCAAAGTACGTGAGGATGCGCGCGATGGACGCCAGACAAGTCGCCGCGACATGGGGAGTCGTTGCCGTTGGCGCCGCTGGCTCGTTGGCAAGCGGGACATCAAGAAGCGATTGGCCTGTCGCCACAAGATGAGTGACGCCACCGAGGCGCGCAAACCGTTCTCGCCACTGGCGCTTGACGCTGTGAGTCTCGCCCGTGGTCTCCTGCAACAGCAGCGCCTCCACAAGCCGCAGCGCGTACAGCAACCTGTACCCACAACCACGCGAGGGCAGCAAATCTGACCAGTCCACCACGACGCGCTGGGTCTCGGTCTCTGTCTCTTCTGCTGGCGGCAACCGCAGACGCAGCATACGTCGCAAGAGATCGTCGCTCACAGGCAGCTGACAGAGCAAGCCCCACGCTCGCGTCGACGTCTCCTTGTCTTCATTTCCCGACTGCACCAAGTCGAACAGCGTCGCCATCAAGCCTTTGCGGTTCACCAGCAGCTGCGCCACCGAAGTTGATTGATACTGCTCGCCTTGCGATTGTTCTTGCCCCCACGTTAAACTGCTATTGCTGCTGCTGACGGTCGTGTCAATGACAAACGCGGGTCCTTCTCGCATCGTTGACTGGGTCGTGTGGCTGATCCACTGCAAATCGGGCCGTGCACGCACCGATGGCGAGGTCGTGAGTTGCGTCGGGCGGCTCATAAACGCCTCCACGATGGATGTGTCCACCGACAAACGCCGATAGTCCAGACCACTGGCACCACTGGCACTGCGGCTACCGCGTCTCAACATCGCCCGGCGCGTGCCGCCTTGGTCCTCATCTTGCTCGCCATCTCCATCGTCACCATCGTCGTCATCTTGGATCGCTTCCAACACCGCATGGTGCTGCTTGAATGTCCAACTAGGACGCCGTCCAAGACTCGCCCCACTTGTCGTCGTCGCCACCAACTCTTTCATCGGCGACGGGTAAATCTCCAGCGACTCGAGCTTGTGCTCTAAATCGCCCAGTGCAAGCCCATCAAGTCGCAAATGCTTGGCTGTTTCTTTTATGCTCGTCTTCGTTTTCTCAGTCTCCGTTTCCGTCTCAGCCGATGTCTTGTCGCAGGTCGTGGCGTCCACAAAATATCGAAGACAGTCCAGACATCGATTCACCACGGATGCTGCGTCTCCGTCACTTCCGCGGTCACCCGCGTGGTCCGTTGTGAGCCGCGTCATACATTTATCAACAAACTCGGTCTTTTTGGCTCGGGCGAGCTCGCCGTCACGCAGTTCCAACACAAAATCCAAGTGATACCGCGCCAGCACCGTCATGGCTTCTTCCGCGACATGTTGCTCCACTGCGTGCAACGCGAGATGCCACAGCACATCCACACCGACCAGTGGCTCGCCTGTCAACAAATCTTGGTGCTGGGACTGTGCTTGTTCATGTTGTTGCTGGTCGTCGTTCTCTGGCTCGTCGTCGGCATCGCCCTGGCTAGTGCCACCAACCGGCTGCCCATTCGAAGTACACGTCACCAACCCACCGCGTGCAACATTGAGCGTGCGGAACAAGTGGTGGAAACAGCAAAGCGCCGATAAACTGATTTGGGTGGGCGCCAAGACTGAGAATTTGGTGAGCAGCAACTCTTCCGCATCCGCGAGCGTCACTAGTCGACCCTGTGGCGCCGGCAGTCGCGTCTTGAAACAATATTCAATCCACTGGAAGAAAAGCGAGCTTTCGCCGCCTTGGCGGGCCTCGTCGACACACAGCCGCCATAGCGTGCCCATCAAAAGCGAGCATGTGGGGACGGTGGCCTCGACGTGAGTGGTGTGCGTGATCAGCAGCACACTGCGCAGCGCCAACAGCCGCTCGCGCACGCCATGCAAGTACGCCACATCTGCTGCTTGTACTTGGTCGTCTTGTGCTTCGTCTTCATCTTCTTCTAGTGGATGGCTCGCTTTGTAATGACCCAATTCCGACAGGATGGCTGGCACCAGCTGACTAGCGATATGTCCAGTGAGTTGGGACTCGTCCTCATCATCACTGCTGCGTGCGACCACGAGCGTGGCGAGTTTGTCGACCAAGCGAAGCGCGACGACCACGACTTGCTCCGGTGGTTCGCTTGCTGGATCTCGATGGTTGTGGCGCTCGAGCATGTCCAGGCAGAGACCGAGAAATTCGTCCACGAGGTCACCGTTGTCGTCGTGGTTGTTCAAAATTGATACGATTTCCTCAATGGCGTCGTCGATAACGTCCGCATCAGCGGCCACTGGATTGGGCGCGCTATGGGCCTGCGACGTCGTTGACTCCCACAAAAACCGCGCAACTAGCACAGGAAGGCGACCACTCGTATCAGCAACAGCATGATTTGTTTGTGTGGCAAGTGCCGACAGAAGCGACAAGATCTCGACGTCCAACGCACGACGTGCGCTCTGGATCAACTCCATCAAGTGGGCCAGCGACGCACTGTCAGCAAACGTGATGACGTCCAGCAACAACGCGTGGACGCTTGTGCGGATCACTTCGTGGATCTGCGAGCCAGTGGACGTCCCAGCGAAGCACGTCCACATGGCGTCCATCCACTGTTCCGTGTCTGCAGTGGTGGGTGACCGCGTCGGCCGCCACACAAACCGCACCAGCGGACCACACCGCTTGATCAGTTCCGGGTGCTTCTTCTCGCCAAACATCAGTTCCATCACGCTGTTGTCGCTGAGCCAAGTCGCCAAGTGGTCCGCCGTCGTGCTCGACTGTTGTTGCGAGACTGACGGCGATATCACACTGCTGAGCACGTCCAGGATCTCCACCATCCCGTAGATGCGTTTCTCCAGTGAGGGCGACACAAGCAACCGCAGCATCACATCCATTCGGAGCAGCTGCACACAGCGCTGGGCTTCGTCGAGCCTCGTCCCTTCTTCTTCTTCCTCTTCTTCCTCTTCCTCCGCATCTTCTTGATCTCTTCCAGCAGTCACCGCAGCGTGGTCGACGAGAAGCTCCACGATCTGGACGATTTCGAGCATGGCATCCCGTGGGTGGCGAGCAAAGTCCGCGTCGCTGAGGTTCTTCATGTAAACACGGGACGATTGCGCCAATGGCCCAACGTACTGAGCCAAGAAGCGACTCGCCACGTGGTCTTTGATCGCGTACAAGAGGCGGTAGATACACTGAACCACCGCCAACTCAAAGAGCGGCTCCACGGGTGATCGATTTGTTTCGATTGCCGCATGTTGTGACTCTGACTGCTCATTTTCTTCTTCTTGATCTTCATTTTCGTTATCTGCATTTGCATCTGCGAGACTTGAAGTGGCCTGGAGACACCGCAGCAACAAGCTGAAGCCGCCAATCTCGCCCCAATGCGCGATTTGTTCTTCGTACAACGCTGACCAAGACCGACCATTTCGCTGGACGGCGTTTCCATCGACAAACCGCCGCCCAGTTTTGTTGCTGTTGCTTGATCCGTCATCGTCGTCGAGATCTGGTGGTTCGTTCTCGTAGAAAGGACGGCGGTCGTCTAAAATGCGCACAAGAGACGGCAGCAAACACGCGTCGCAACGCAGCAAACGGCTCGCGGTTTTCTCCAGCACGAGAAGCAGCAAATCGCGCACGCTTGCGACGCTTTCGTTATCCATTGCGGCCGTGTCGGGCGATTTATCCAGCAGCAACTGGACGACATGTGGGATCAACTCGGTCTCGAGTTGGTCGCTTGTGTCGCTGGGCAGCCACGAGTCGGCCTGTCGAAGGATCTCGAGCAGCAGGTCGACCACTGACGTCGGCAGCTCCCGTGGGCTCGCGATCGCCGTGGTGATCAGCGCGCTCGCGCCGAAAAAGTCGGCGACCAGCGCGTCACAGAGCCGCGCCAATTGGTCGTCGTTCGCTTGGTCTTGGTCGTCGTCGTGGGCTTGGTCATGGTCATGGTCATGGTCTTCTGCATCGCTGGTGTTCATCGCTGGAGCTGCTGCTGCTGCAACTTGTTCTTGTTTTTGTACTGTCGACCAACAGCAACAGCAACAACAATCCCACAACGCCCCTTCACCCACTCAGCCACCGACACTGACAGAGCAGCAGAAATGAGAACAAAAGCCACTGACAAGTCAACAAAGCAATTCGATCGTTTCTGAAATAACCTCCCCCGCATTTACACTTCAGACCTGTCGACGCGACGCGACGCTTCGTGAAGGAGATGAAACTCCCATCCTACTCCGTTGGCGGTCGCAGTAACGGCAGCAACTCGAGCAGTGTCGATACAACGTGGTCTGCGGGTACATTTGCATGGCTGGCGCTGACATTGGCGTTGTGGTCGTGGCTGTGTCGATCCAGCAGCCGCGCTGTCGCGCCAATGGCGGTTGCTCCATGGTAGTCGCGCTTCGCATGATCTCCGACGTGGAGCCAGTGCGCGCGTGAGTTGTCCCTCTTGGTCTTGCTAGCATCATCGGTCTTGGCTAGCACGTCAAACGTATCCAGAAAGACCGATGGCGCTGGTTTCGTGGCGCCATGGGCCCATGACGTGGTGACCACTTCGAAAAACTCGTCGAGCTTTAAGTCTGTTAGTAAGCGCGGCAATCGCTCGTCAAAGTCTGAGATCACCGCCATGGGGATACCCATCTCACGAACTTCTCTCAGCGCCGGAACCACGTCGTCGAACACGCGCCACGCGGCGCCAGTCGCGTAATACGCATACAGAGACGAAGTCAGTTGATGCTGCGCGTCGAGCGGAAGGCGGTTCACGAGTTCTTCAGGAAACGAGTCGAGAATCACGCGGCTCCACCACGGCGCTGCGGTCGCGTTACCAGTAGAAATAGCATCCGCGCGACCGATATTCGGGGAAAGCTGCGCGTGGCGGCGGAACGCCAACGGAAACCGCATGTCGACTTGCCGTTCCATTGCGTTTATGTCGGTGGTGGTCAGCACCGACGAGGGGGAAGACGATGAGGAGCACGCGACGCGCTGCCAATGGGCTAAGTACGTAGCACCAATGCGGTCGCGAGGACGCATCAGAGTGCCCGTGGCGTCCAGTGTGAGAAAGCGAAGGTGACGCCGCGATGGTGGTGGTGGCGGCATTATTGGGAGGAAATTTCCGTGTTTCTTTCTGCGAGGGCGGGAAACTCACAACTAGAAACTAAACTAGCCTAATTTGGATTCAAATGAAAGAGCAATGAGGCCAACAGACAAAAACGGGCATTTCACGTGAAAAAAAGCAATGAGGCTATTTGATAGACAAAAACTGACATGCATTGAATCCATTTTACTGTAGAGATCTAGTAAACCGTTATCGTGCGTCCATTGAGACGCTGGCTCGGGCGAGCATTCTTTCCCTTGTCGGCTGCCTCAATGCGCAGCAGTGCCTTGTGCATGACCACAAAGTCGGCAGCGGAGATGAGAAGAGGCGTCTGGATGACCCACCAGTCCACGATCTCGGAACACGGTGGAGAGGTCAAGCTGCCGGCGTAGTTGAACACGTGGCCCTTGATCATGCTACCTGTCACAGTCGAGAAGAAGCTGCCACTGCGTGTACAACGTTTACAAACATGGGATATAACCAGTCAGTTTTTTCAGCACAAAATACAGTACTAGACTAATTAGCTTAGTATCACACTTACAGTTGCGTCGAGACAGGTTCATCCACGTCGACGTTCTTGAGCTGCGCCACGAACTTGGCGACAAACGGATCGTACTTGAGTGGCTTCTTGACTTTCTTTACGAATAGGCCAACGACCGCCAGTTTACCATCGGCGGATTTGTGGACGAAATGGAATTCCGCATCCAGCGCTTTGCCGTTGATCTTGTGCTCTGAAGGCGCGTGGAAATGGGTCTGCGCGAACGAGTAATACTTGCCTTGCACTGCGAGCTGGCAGGTTCCATTGTTGATGGTTTCCGCCTTAAACGCGTCGTGGAATTGCTCGATTTTGAAGCTTGGGCAGTCGCCAACGAACTGGATCGGCGGCGACTTGTAGTCGTGCGTCTGCTTGTAAATGATATTGATGGGCGACTGCTGTTTGCCCCCACACGCTGGGTATTCGTGAGCCCACTGCGACGGGCTGTACAAGCCATCCCGAGACTTGGCCTCGTAGGTCCACGGCTCGGACTCCTCACTCGCGGCGCCGCCGGAAGCAGCAGCAATGGAGAGCAATGCACCAAGAACGAGTGCAGCAGTTCGCATGGTGGTGGTGGGTGGTGGATGTGGTGGCTGCAAGGCAAATTGAAGAGTGAGTCAGTTGGGCGATGCGAGTGAAGAGCGACGAGATCGGATACGCTGCCAGCGCAACGCTGGACGCGCCTCGGATTCGCGTGTTTTACAAACGATTGATCTTCTCATAGTGTTGATATCTGGTCTCAAAGTTCAGCCGCTGAACCCATAGATGGTGGGGCGACTTTTGGATCTTTCGAAATTGTCAAACTCACCACTGATGCCTTGTGGGTTGTAATTCGCCTGCGATAGTGGATACATGATTTATCGTTATTTGAGTCATAAATGCCTGCATAAATACATAAATTGTAAAAAGAAGATTGATTTGCTTGCATTATTGTCTGCTGATTCGCCATGCTGGACTCGTTCCACTCGAACTTGCTTGTGCATCCAACCGCTGGACCGTCCAAGAGCGTGAAGGCTTCGCCCAAACTGTACTGAACTGCACTTTTGAACATATTGTCACAATGATTGTGGACCCACATCCTGTGGTTCATGCTTCCTAGACTCTGGTCCATTGACTCAAAGATCCGAGTGCAACTGCTGAGATCAAAATCAGTTTGAGCCCCAATATGATTTGGGCTGGATCGGTCCGTTCCGGGTTGGAAAAATGACCAGACTCTGTAGTCCCTTTTGAGCCGCCTCCACTTGGACACCAACCACGTCGATCCACGTTCAGCACAGCACCATGTGCTGTACTCGAGCGCCGCCGATATGACGTTCCGTTGCGTTCATACGCTTGAGCAGACAAAAGTTCTCAGCAGGGACACTGTGCTTTGCAACGCAAAATAACGGGATGTTTTATGTGTCCTCGGATGAAAAGTAGTCTTGTTTTTGTGCAACAGGCGAGATATTTTGCACAACAGTGTCGTCTACACGTTGTACACGCTCATGCCTGCTTGCCCCAAAGGCACTACAGCGGCTGTAAGAGGCATGGCGCCGACCACGCTACCGCTGCATTAGTTTCTATTCAGGTTGCCTTGTTTGGTGGGCAAAACGGGAATTCGGCGGACAATTTGTCAGCGCCAATAGATGCGACGCGACTGAGCAGACTGACGCCAATGGAAAGCACGACGTAGAGCCCACAGAAAGCACTCAGAGTCGCGATCGACAGTGCGATTAGCCGCTCCCACCGCGGCAGTTTGTCTCCAAGCACGCGCACGTAAAAGACCAGTGGGAGAATGATGCAACATACAGAGATACAGGCCGCGCCAATGAAATCCGCGAGCTCCAAGAAATGGTCTTGAAGTAGAAGCGCCAGCAAGACGAGCAAAGTCACGATGAGGCACCGCAGTGCCACGTATCGAACTGCGTTTGCCCATCCGGTGTAGCTGCTGCTGCTGTCCGACTCGGTCATAGCAATTGAATCCTCACTGTCTTGCACGTCATTGCCCGAGATCTGCCGCGGTTCGTCCGTGTCCGTGGGTTCTTCAATGTCGTGGTACTCGGATGATTTGTGCATGCCAAGCAGCAGCCTCTCAGCGCTGTAGAATGCTGGGTGGAGGAGCACAGCAAAGGCGATCGTGATGTGGATTTGCATGAAGAAATACGCCATGACCACTGCACCACGATGTGGCATGAACCCGAGTGGTGAAGCTGGGTCGCCATGGCTACTGCCAGTGATGGTAAACAGTAGGTTGCCCGAGATCTGGCACCCTGCGACGCTGTACCCTGTGGTCGCCAGGACGAGGAACAGCACAGAGATGAACGACAGCGTCATGCCGATGACGCACGGCATGCGTTGCGGCTCGGAGTGCTGCCTTTGCAAGTCCGGGATCACGATCGCAGCACCGTAGGCGAGTGAGAGATTGCCAAACGTCGTGAGCACTTGGTGGACCGAGCCGACCGGCGCTCGAAACGGAGTCGTGGTTGGTTGGTTCATGCCGTGGACCAGCACGTAAGTGGCGATCACGTCGGAGAGTAGCGTAGCAAGACAGCCAGCGAAGGCGACCCCCGCTCCTTCTTTGAGCGTCGGGATGAGACATACAGGAAGCACCATCAGCGCCATGAACACGATCCAGAACGACTGGCTGAACGAGTCCGGAAAGAGAACTTGAAGCAACGAGCCGCCAAGGACAAGGAACGCGCACGGCACGAGAAGGCAGACGCTCATTTGGGACACCACGACCACCCACTTGCCCTGTTTCCCCATCGCCCACTCGCCCAAGTCGCCATAGGTCCGAACTGACGACGGTGCGGCCAACATGGCCCGTGAGATGGCGACAGATGCGTAGACATTCGCGACCGCCATGAAAAGCAGCGCAATCGTAGCGTAGACTGGGCCAGCACGCGCGAAATTCGCGGGCATGCCAAGGGTGCCGACGCCATACACGCAGCAAAAGAGGTTGAATGAGGCCTTGGCGTCTTCCAGCGTGAACCAACGCGAGACCGAGCCAGTGCCACTGTTGTGGCGGCGCATGATGCGAAGCGCTGGTTGAAGATGATGGTCGCTTCTGTGCTCCGATCACCTGTCGTTGTGTGGATACTCCGGACGCTCCAGATGAGTGTGTGCAGAAATCAGTGAAGGAAACCAGTGCGAGAAAATGTAGCCAAGAATAGGTCATTCGTATGAAACGATAGGTACATGCAGTGGGTATGGGTGCCAGAATCTGGATATGCATACGTTTTCGAATTGATCTCACCGAGTCTGATAAATACAGGGTCCTTCTGGAGAAGAGTCCGCCACACGCAGTGCGAGGGAACATACTGTTCAAGGCAAGAGATCGGAACGCCCGCATCGCAACAAATACGAATGATTGACATTGTTTGAAATGATATGAATGGTCTGGCCATGAAGGCCATCAAAGTAGTGCAGTGAGACTACGGCGGTGCAGTGGTTCTGCTCCCATATTCTACGCACTAAAACAAAAAAAATTCAACACGATTGAGCCTCCATCAAGCCATGGCGTTTTAGGCCGTCGCGTCGGTGTGGGCGGCGTACCAGTCCTGGACGCGTGGGTGCTTCTCCACGGCCTCGTTGGCTTGGAGAATGTGCTTGTACGGATCCACGATCGTGGTCGGCACGTGGTCCAAGAAGCCGCTGGTGAAAAACTGCACGAGCGCATAGATCACAAGATCCGCGATCGTCATCGTCTCGCCGCCCATCGCAAACGGCGAGTCGGCCTTGTGGGGCGGTGTCTTCCAGTGAGCGAGGCGCTTGTCGAGACTCTCGAGCGACTGCGGGATCGGTCCTTTGGCCAGATGCTCGCGCAGAGTCTGCTTCTTCGCTGGATGTTGTTCCAGGAACGACTCGTCCAGCGCAAAGTACAGCTCACCAATGTGGCTGAGGATCTCGTCGACCTTGGCCGCCTGCAACGGGTCGTTCGCTGGGTAGAGACCTGTGAGCGTCCCGGCGAAGCGCAAGATCGCAGATGACTGCGCACACACGTGGCCGTCGACCTCGAGCACTGGTACTTGAGCATTTGGGAACGCGTGTTTGCGCTGGGCGAATTCGTCAAAAGAGATACGGTCGTCCTCAAAGGCGACGCCACCGATGTGAAACGCCAAGCGGGTCTGCTCGGCACGACCAGGCATGTCAAAGTACGTGAGTTTGAGCTTCTTTGGTGAGACCGCTGCGGTTGGCAACGCTGCTGGGGTCGCTTGCGACTGCTTCACACTCGGCAGGCTCGTAACTTTGTCGTGCGTGGCCACGGTGGTCTTGTAGTTGTCGATGTGGGTCGTGGGGACGTGGTCCACCATGCCCGAGCGGAAAAAGGCGACGTAATCCGAGACCACGATCTCGTGGACATACACCGAGCTGTCATTCTTCACGAAGAACTCGTACTGGGAGAGTTGCTGCAAGCGATTCTCGATGAGCTGCAACGCGGTCGGCAGAGGACCGTCCATCAGCTCGAGCCGCATCGCTTTCTTCTTCTCTGCGTCCCTCTCCACGAAGCTGGGCATCATCAGTCGCTCGAAAAAGTCGTCAAACGTATCCAGGATCTCGTCGACCATCAAACATGCCAGCGGATCCGAAGTCGGAGGGTACAGCCCACCGAGACGAGCTGCGTAACGCAAGATGGACTGGGTCTCTGCGATGACCTCGCCGTCCACGGTGAGCACTGGGACCTTGCCGTACGGCTCCGATGCCTTGCGTTGGGCGTGTTCGGCTGGTTGGAACCGGTCGTCCGTGAAGGGCACGCCAGCCATCCTGAACGTCTTGCGGATGGCTTCAGCGCGGCCAGCGAGATCGAAGTACGATAGCTTCAGTTCTGGCATTCTGGGGGACAGGCAAGTGGGTGGAATCAATCAATTTGTGGAATGGCGGACCGCGGACCATGACACGCGACACCGGAAGAGAAGAGACGAGGCCGTAATCCTTTCACATGCGTCCTTAGATTTTAATCCTGCTTTTCTGATTCCGCAATCTTTGCTGTTTCGAATGTGCGCAATAAAACCTCGAAATCCCAGTTACTCGAGGTGTAACCGATTCCAGTAAATAGGATTCGAGACGGATTAGTCCATGTAACCCTTGAGTGCTAAGCTAATTAACGGAACAGTGTATTTAGAGTTGCAAATCTTCGAGTTGGACACCATTATCTTCTCACGGAATGCGGATACTGAGAAATGATACTTTGTGGGTTCGTACACGACTCGATCGTACGCTACGCCGCCAGAGCATTATCTTTGGTCGACGACGGTGTGAGCAACTGCATGCTGGAGCCACGTGCACTCCGTTTCTGACAAGTAATTCTCCAGCGTCTGTGTCAATTCACCCCAGTCCATCAGTACGGAGCGATGTAACTGTGGCAACTCATCCACTTTCCCGACCATGGCTGTTACGCTGGCACTTTCGTGGAACGTGAAGAGCGACTCGCAGGCGAGCCATTCTTGGGTGAAAATGACCTTGGGCACCACCAGCTCGTATCCTTCGGCGTCAGGGATGCACAGCAGAATCTCTCTCTCGCCGCACGCGCTCATCAGCGGTAGATCCTCTCGTACTGCAAGCGTCTCCGAGTCAAGCTCGCGCAGCGCGTCTCGAACCAGTTGCGCTTTCAATGACGACGCGACGGAGCCATCCATGAACACGGGGTTGGAACACACCACCACCGTCAGTTCTTTCTTCGCTATTAACTTGACGATGCATGCGCTCGTGTGGCCGCGCTCAAACTGGTTGGGGAGGTACGCGACCGCCTGCGCGAAGCTCAGCTGCGGGTAAATCCCCGCCCAGTCCACGTCGCCACGTGGCTCATGGACGTGGCTCGCTGGCAGCGACGCCACGGAAGGAAGCGCCTTGAAGCCAACGGTCTCGCCCCTTGCGATTCGTACTACGCGTGCTGCTTCGCAAGAGGGTAGCACCGCATTCGCACAGTCAACATCCTCGTCATCAGCGCCATGGCCAGAAGCGGTTGTGTTGCGTTCCGCCATCTTTCACAATGGGTCCAAAATTAGCCTTTTCAAATTAACGGGTTTTTATTGGTTGAAAATTGTGATTGGTTTCATATGATTGGCGTAAATACCCCAACAAAATTTTTGATTCTGGCCCCATCTTGAATCTCGAGATGGCTAAATTTATTCCAAGCGATGCGCCGTCGCCACATCTTGTTGTGAGCCACATGTGCATTAAGCCACGCGCGATCGGCAGTCTCTCAAGGGCGAGACAACCCGCGCCATCCTAAACGTCATGGGCGGCAGCGCTGCTCCTGGTGAAACGGATGGCTCCTTGTTCCGCGTGGGCGACACCGTGAGCTTGGCGCACGTGCTCCTTTTCCTTTCGCTGCTCGTGGTCTTCGTCGCCATGCTGGAGCAATTGCTCCACAAGCTGGAACTTCGCGCCAGCAAATCCCACAAGCACGAAGAAATGCTGCGCAAGGCCTACCGAGAGCTCATGATCCTCGGTTTCATCGGCATCGGCATCAAGGTCTTCAAAGAAGCCACGCATATCTCAGCGTACAGCACTCCTATCATAGCATTCCAAGTCGCTGACCTCACCATTTTTATACTGGCCATCACACTTATTTTCCAAGCCATTTGCGTGTTCTTGCTCTTACGCCGAGACAACTTTGAGCTGGACAAGGCCGAGCTGCTTTGTGCCAGCGACTTGGCGGAGAGTTTGATACGACGGCAGCGGGAGCTTGCCACGCGCAAGGCATGGAGCACCTGGTGGGTGGGTCTAGTCACCAGTCGACATCAGAATTATGAACCCAATAGTGGACCATCGCAAGACAACGAGACCACGACAGCCATGCGGGATGACGTGCTGGACGAGGTCGTGCAGTTGCGTGTGCTGCGCCATCTCTTTCTGCGTCGCTATGGGTTGCCGGAGCTCTTCCCATTCTCCAAGTACCTTCGCCAAGCCCAAGACAGCCAAATCACGCATATGATCGACGTGGAGATTTCCATGTGGCTGCTTCTTCTTTGTGTCGCCTGGGGTATCGACGGCGCGATCGTGGCTGCCCAACAGGTGAGCGACGGGATCAACTCCGAGCCACACGCACTTGTGGTTGTGTTCTTTGTCTTCGCATGGTCCCTCGTGGCGCTCCACATCGTCGTTGCCGTGTATTTCCACCGTTGCGTGCAGCAGCTTCTCTGTGCTGGCGGCTACAACCGCAAGGACAACGTGGTCGCGTGTCTGGCTGCGATCGGAGAGGACGAAAACGCCGCGCTTGCCGACGAAATGGCCGGCGACGCGTTGGAAGTGATGCAGGAAGTCCAAGACCGGCAAGAGGCGAGGCACCGCATCGCGAAAGGTCCGTACAAGAAGAGAGGCCATCAAAATCCGTTGCAACAGGACAAAGGCTTTCAGCTGCTGGCGATGGCCGTGCGCCACCTCTTTCGGCTTTGCACAGGAAGACAGCGTGCCATGAAGCAAGACCTGCGAACGCTCAGTGTCGAAACAGCAGCAACCGACGCGACCAACGAAAGAGTGACGATCGTGAGCAATGACCCGAGTCTGGATGTGGATGTGGATGCGGGGCTACGATCGCCTCGCCCCCATCGCCGCCGCTCGGCTGTGTTGCCCGTGACGCTTCGCTGGTTCTCCCGCAAGGCTTGGCACTTTATCGTGATGATGCTGTTGATGCTCAATGGCTTCTACCTCGCGTTACTTTGCCAGTGTGTGTTCTACCAACTGGGCTCGTTGTCGAGCCATCCACTTGCCATGCGTGTTATGATCCTTGTCGCACTTCCACTTCCTGTGGTGCTCAACATGCTGGTCTTTCAGCCCAGCATCCTGCGGAACTTTATGATCGTGTCCAGTGTCGTGCGTGTGGACGTGGACACACTGAGCGAAGTGGTCACGCACTTTAGCGACATCGTCGAGCTGCGCGCCGAGTTCTTGCACTCGTTGCTGTCGTGTCTCCGCACCGCGGGCGTGACGATCGACCAGTTGCAGTGCGCACTGGAAGCGAAAGACCGCCGTCGCTGCGGTGTCATTGAAGTCGAGCAGCTGCGGATCGTGCTGCGCGGCGTGGGCTTTCGGCTGTCCCACTTCCGCTTCAACACCGTCGCCAAGCTGCTGTTTCGACTGCGAGATACGACGGTCGAGTACGTGCAAGTGCTGCGGATGCTGGCGCTGGAAGATGCGATCAGCCATGGCGATGCCTCTGCTGACTCCACGCACAATCATGAGCGTCATCATGTGTTGCTACGGCAAAGTGTGGTTGTTGACGGTGACGATGAAGACAGTGTGGCCGCGTGGCAAATCAACAAACACGATCAGCATACCGGTACTGATACTGATGACGGTGGACCAGTGTCGCCGGAAACAGAAGATCAAGCACGAGACAGGCGCGCTGGCCCACAAAGCCACGACACTGTCCGATCGCGATTCGCTTCCGGCGCGCCAGCCGTCGCCATCAACGATCCACGCCGGCGGTTGCTGTTGCGGCAGCAAAGCAGTTTCCAAGCCACCAGCTCGTGGGCGTTGCGAGCGTTGTACCATATCGATAGTACGAATGCGGTGGATGGTGGAGGGCAGCGCAGCGGTAGCCGAAGCCTCAGCATTGGCATCAGCGGCGAAACGCCGTCGCCACGCGCGACTGTTTATGTGCGGATGGACAGGCTTGCTGATGAACCCTGGTCAACATCCTCGCACCAGTACTGAGTAGTACAGTGTAGTACGTTTCCCAACCCCACGAAGTCTTGTAAGGATCGATCCTGTATCCAGTTCAAACGACTGGTCAATTTCATGAACAGTGCTGACCCATTTTGCCATCCATCTGGACCAACAAAACTCTTTTTCGTGTTGACGCGCTGAGAAAGGACACATTCGAACGGGCTTTCTATGTGCTTCAGGATAAGTTCGGTAGCCACCAGATGGGCTGTCTGCCTCCCATTCTATCTTAATCTAGTACATCATGAGAAGTGAGTCTGTTTACCAGAGGCAAATGTACTTACAAAACGAATTTCTATTGCGACGCATGGTAAAGGCTCCGCACGTGTTTGGTCTTGGAGATCGGTCAAACTCGGTACATATGGACACGACCGACTCTCTTCGCACCAGCAGCTCCGGTGCGGACGACTCCAACAGCAAATACTGAGCACAGGCATCACTCCATTCCCACTCTCCACTCTCACGACCGCCGCGAAGCCTTGCAAGTCATGGCAGGAGGCGCCTCCAGCTCGTACTTCCGCGTGGGCGACAACATTGAGCTATGGCGCGTCGTCATTTTCCTCTGCGTGCTCATCGCGTTTGTCATGGTGCTTGAGCAATTGATGCACAAAACGGAACACGCGCTCAAGAAATACCCAAAATACCACGAAATGCTCAGCAAAATCTACCGCGAACTCATGATCCTTGGTCTCCTTGGTCTCGGCATCAAGATCGTCAAGGAACTGGCACTGGTTGATGGGTACGGGAAGAACATCATGGCGTTCCAAGTGGCCGATCTGATCGTGTTCATCTCGGCGTTTGCGCTGATCATTCAAGCCATTTGCGTGTTTTCGCTGCTTCGCGCCAAGAACAAGCAGTTTGATCGCGATGAACTGGTGAGCACACCCGACCTCATCCAACTTGTCAAGCGCCACCAAATGATGTTGCGTGGCCAGTCGTGGCTGCGGCGTCTTTGGCCGTGGACGCGTGCGCCGGCGGGCACCGCTAGTGGGATCGAAGGCTCGCGGATTACCTTCTCCACCGCCAGATACGACGAAATGGTGACCGTGCGCACGCTGCGCCACTTCTTCTTGGGCACCCACAACCTGCCGGAACTGTTCCCATTTTCCAAGTATCTGCGCCAAGCACAGGACAACCAGATCACCCATATGATCGACATTGAGATGTCCATGTGGATCTTGCTCATTTTTCTCACGTGGGTGCTGGACGCGTCCACCGTGCTGCTGGAAGGACTCAACCACGAAGTCGAGCGCCACGCACTCGTGAGCATGTTTCTCATTTTCTCGTGGGTGCTCACGTTGTTGCACTTGGTGATGGCGCGATATCTGCGCAGTTGTATGAAGAAGATCTTGGCGGCGGCAGGCTACAAGTCCCACAAAGACATGATCACGTGTCTGCAGATGATCGCCGCCGAAGAAGAGCGCAACTTGGACACCCAGAAACCAGAGAAGGCGTTGGAGATGATGCACCACGTGCAAGAAGTGCAAGAGTCGGTGGAGCACAGCACGCGTGGCGGTGCAGCTCACAGTGGAGGCCACGATGCAGAAGGGCACGGAGGAGGTGGCCATGAGGGAGGCAGCTGCTTGGACCATGACACGGGCTTCCAGCTCGTCGCACTTGCGTTTCGCCGTCTCTGTGGCAAGAAACGACCAACCAGCCATGGTCATGATGGCCATGGCGACCACCACGAAGCTGGCCACAGCAACCAGGCATCCATGCCAGCTGTCCAAATCCGCTTCTTCTCGCGGATCGGCATCCACTTTTTAGTCAAGTTCCTGATCATGCTGAATGGGTTCTACACTGCGTTCATGTGCCAAGCCGTGCTGTACGAGTTGCCCGAGATCTACCACTCGCTGGGGCTTGTGCCAGCGCTGGTCGTGCCTCTTCCGCTGTTGATCAACATGTTCTTTTTCCAACCCCAAATTTGCCGTCATTTTGTGACGGTTTCGTGCATTTTCAAAGTCGACGTGTCCACACTGAGCGAAGTGATCACGCATTTCAGCGAAAGCGTGGAATTGCGCGCTGATTTCGTCAACTGTCTCAAGCGGAAGAATCTAATACAGGTCTTTTTTGGATCAGGTCTTCTATTGGGTCACTATTAGGTTTTATAGATGGTCATGGTTTAGGTCTCGAGGTTTTTCAACAGGTCACAACTTGGTCACAAC
>JAADWJ010000207.1:0-34279 GCA_023336165.1 Pythium monospermum
ATGCTGCCCAAAACCCAATCACTTGGCGCCCTTTGTGAACTATTATTTTTTTTTTTTTCAATCAGGCCAGCAAATAATGATACTCAGTACTCTGTAAACTCGACATTGCGCAACGTAAATTCCGCGGCGAATTGGAAAATGGTTCCCACTAGATCACTACCGAGTTGACACACTGAAGAGCTACAGATACTGGTATACGTCGTTAAGACGCTCAAAAATGCCACTTTGTGGGATATTCCAAACCCAACCAGTTGTTCACCGTGGTATTTTTCAAACGATGACCTGAGGTAGGCACGTTGGTTGAGCCCATCGGCGTACGTGGATGGCGAGGTGAACTGGACGTGGAAATGCAGCGTCTTCAAGCGCTTATTGAGCTCGAGCACATTCCGCATGCCATCGGGCTCGAGAAAGAGACGGATAGGAAAGTTCAATTCAAGGGTCTCCAAGTGCCAGGCCAATGGATGGCTTGGCGTCGTGAGAGCCTCAAAGAAGACTTGTCTGCCGGCGCGGTCCTGGTCGAGACCGACATTGAACAGCGCCAGCGTTTTCAGTTGACAATCCGCTGAAGCGATGCCGTCGGTGAAGACTTGCATATTGCCTATTGGCACGCTGTACAGCTGGAGGATTTCCAGTTTGGGACATGCTTTCAATACTTGTGCACACCATGTATCTATTTTCCTGACACCATGGAGCCCTTGGACGTGAATGCTTTTGACAGATTGGCCAACAAGCTGGAAGAAATGGGAGGCTGCATCCACAGACAAATCCGACAAGCCAGTGACCACGATTTCTTCAATGGCGTGCTGTTTCTTTGAAGAGGTTTCCAGAGGAACCACTGTTGCGTCACACTTGCGGACCCACGCCTTTCCTCGCCCAGGCAATAGAACTGAAAGCCATTCGTCATCTGAGCCAGCCGCATCGATCATGAGCACGGCCATGGGTTCTTCCATCACGACGACGGCTCTTCCAGAGGGCTCAAGATCGTCGTCATTTTCTTGTTCTGGGTCACGCAAATGAAACTGGGACGCGAGAACTCGCATAGGTGGTTGGCTCATCGTGTTGCCATCATGGCCAAAAAGAAGCGCCATCGGATTTGCTGCGGTGGCATCCAAGATATTGCCCATGGCAACGACAATAGGAATTCTCAAGTGTTCAGAATTCACTTTGATTTTCTTGATGGTGTGGTTGCGGTAATTGCTAAACAAAGCAAACGCCAGCCACTGCCACGAATGGGCCTGGTCGTCCACGACCATTTTGTGGTCGGTTGTGACATAGGGACACCCAAGATTGATATCAAGCTCTCGCAGCGACTGGCTTTCTTGCACGGCCGAAAAGATCAAGGGCATGAGATGCGTTGCACCAGCGATCACGAGCGTTGTCGCTCCACGCTCTCTCCCAGAGACTCCAACCATGGCATGCAATCCCTTCACGACCAGCGCCGATGCGGCATCAGCCTCGTCCATCTCCAGTTCAGTGAGGTTGTTGAATACCACGCCGTACTGAACCATCTTGACCATACAGCGGAACGATTCGATGCTGATGGACTCGCCTGACTGGATGTCCACTCCGCAAATGACCAGCGCATGTGCTGCATCTGCATTTGCATTCACAGCGCCACGTGTATGCTGGGTTTCCATGAATTCTTCCATTTCCGCAAACATCAGTGCTAACGCATCGTCTTCATCTCCACACTCATTCTCGACAATTTTCACGACGACTGGAACAGTCGGACTTGGATATTGCTGGTGTTGGTGCTGCAGGTAGCTGTTGGCAACTGATCGAGACCAGATCGCGTCTTCCAGTCTCTTACGAGCGCCGCTGTATTCCGCTGACCGTGGAGGAGCGCATGTTAACCAGTCCGTTAAACTGGCAAACTCATCGTGCATGTCGAGAACAAACTCGCAAGCCAATTGGACTTGTGCGTGTGCGTTTGTTTCTCTGCCTCCGTCAGCATCAGGCTCAAACCAACAGCGAGTCACTGTTTCTGACCAAAGCAATTCCAATTCCTTCCGCCATGCGATCGGGTCGCATTGCTTTAAAAGCGCGAGCAGAAAGAGCGCCTCACTGGCATGCGGTAAATGATCATAATCTGTGCATGTCAGTCGCACGACGCGCGCTGTGGCGCAGCCAGTGTGGGCATCATCGTGGCGCTGCATGCACCGCCAAGGGAGCGATTCAATACGCTCCTGTGGCTCGAGAGCACGCAGCGTGTTGTGCCACGGGTGCAGCAGCGCGCGGAGTTCTTGAGCTGACGTTGTGGCCATCGTTTGTGAACCGAACACAGCTTTCAGTATATCATATGTGGGAGGTGAATGCTTCACATTGGGTTCATTTGGGGCTTCCATTCAGAACCAAAATATCATGTTTCGAAGGTGTTCGAATGACTCATGTCAGGCGGCCCGGTATTGTGCAGAAAATGACTCATTGACTTGTCAAGAACACCCATGTTTTCTTGGCGACCACAAGCACAGTATCCGTGCGGATGGGTCTCACAGGTACTCCATAGTATACAAGCTATTGTACTGGTGTACTACGTAGTATTAAGGTAAGTGCAATCTCATTTATCAACGCTGTGCTTGGCATTCTCAACAGCAACCGAAACAGCAGCTGGTACTTGTCAGTACGTCAAGGAATCAGACAACTCGATTTGGACATCGACGCTGCGCAAGCGGCCTTGGGCTGCAAACTGGAAAATCAACGAGGTCACGTGGCTGTTCAATGGGCTCACAAGAGCCGTGGTTGAAGCAGTGGTAGCTGCAGTAGTAGCTGTAGTAGTCGTCGTAACGTTAGCTGAAGTGCTATCGGTCGCCAGACGAGAGGAGATGACGCTCAAAAACGCCAATTTCTTGGCGATCTCAAGCGGAGCCACGCGGATCATCACACCCCGTGGTTTGAGTTTGTACTTCTCGTCTAGCGTTGCCTGCAAGACTTCGCGCGTCGTGGTGGCCCTGTGAGGGGCGACTTGTATCACGAACTTGAACGAGTACAAGCGGCGGTTGCGGTTCAACATCTCGACGGCACCATCCACAAAGCTATCCATGCTCTCCTGCGCCACCAATGGAATGCGCATCTCCAACTCTTGCAAGTGCATCGCCATGGAGTGGTGCGGCTCACTGAGTGCAGCGAAAAAGCTGCGCCAGTCAAGCTGATTGGTGGAAACCCCGACATATGTGATGGCCAATTTTGACAAACCGCACCCACCAGCAGCAAAGCTGTCAGTGAATACTTGCAGTTTGTGGATTGGTATGGCCTGTGCATTGAAAGCTTGGAGTTGTGGGCAGGACTGCATCACTTGGCGACACCATTCGTTTCCGTTTGGGATCCTGCCAGCTTGTAGGACCGTGATGGACTTGACTTGCTGGCCGACTAACTGGAGGAAGCCAATCACGGCCTCGCTGGATTCACTGGTCACCCCACTGAAGGAGATGGATGGGATCGCGTGGCGTGATGGCGTGGTGATATCTGTGGAGGTATCTGGGCGGCCTGTATGACAAGGGATCCAGGCTTTTCCTTGGCCCGGAAGGTAAACATGCGTCCATCCCGAAGTGTGGACACCGCCCCAGTCGATCACACGCACACGGATGCGTTTGCCAGTATCATAGATAGCATTGGCAGGCAGGTAGTTCAACCCGACGGGATCCGATAGATAGAACTGAGAAGCCCAGACGTAGGCAGGCTGCACTTTGCCTTGCGAGCGATTTCCATACAGCACCGCTAGTGGATCATCGGCGGTCAGGATAGCCTCCATAGCGACGACAGTTTTTGCTCTGAGAGGTCGTACATTAATGGTGAGCTCGTCCACGGTATGGTTTGCATGGCTACTGAACAATGCGTACGCGACCCATTGCCAGTCGATATGGCCGAATCGCGAGGGCTCATCTCCGAATGAAATATCCACCGCTTGTAACGATTGGCTCTCTTCAACAGCCGAGAAGAGCGCGCCTTGTAAATGACCAAGGAACCGGATCACGATCGTCAACTTCGTCACAGGCTGGCTCGGACTCGCAGCGGCACTACAACTCGTACTCCCGACGGCCAGCATCGATCGCAGCGCGTCTACGACAACTGCGGTCGCCGAGTCCACAGATTCCATCTCAAGCGGCGGCAGCGATCTCATGCGTACACCACAACGATGCATCTTGATAATACAATACAGCGCTTCGATCGGCAACGGATCTGTCGACGTAATGTCAACTTCATCAATGCGAAACTGGCAAACGGACTCGCCACCAACTGCTGGATGCATGGTACCACTCACGTGGCGGGTACTTGGCTCCATCATGACAAGTGGAACGATCTGTGTCAGCTTTCTACGACGGTCGGAGTCGACCTGCAACGCCACCGAGATGGACGGACGCGACTGGTCGTTGTTGTCATCGTCACAAACACCCTTTCGCTTGTTCTGTCGCCGCTTTCTGTCGACAACTTCTTGGATCTCAGCACGCGCACGATGGTATTTGGCTGAAAATACGCGTGTGCCCGTCATGATCTCACTCAACGCGGAAAGCTCGCTGCACCGATCGACGACAATCTGGATTCCAAGCGATACCTTGCTTTCCTTCTCGGCCATCTCCATCCACTGGCAAGTCGCGGCGGTGTTGGCCCAAATCTCCGAGATGACCTCACGCCACACTTGTATATCACACCGTCCAAGAAGCATGATCAAGTCAAGCGCTGGTGCTGCACGCCGAAAATGATCAAGTGTCTTGCACTGTACCCATACCGTTCGCGCTGGTGTCGTCCATGAAGAGCCGCCGTCATCGCCACAACCACTACGCGGAAGCGCAGATGGAAGTTCGCTACGATCGATGGGAAGGAGTGCACGAAGACTTGGATAATATGGCGACAGTACATCGCTGAGCTCACCCATCTCGCAGCTCAATCTTGATCTTTGACCTGGGCACTTGTTGGAAGAAGGCAACACCAAAGACAAACAAAAATCAGCCAATCACATGACCATAATATTTGACTACCTGGTAGTCGCACCCATTGTTGAAGTGGACACAAAAAGTGTGCGACACAATTATGGGTGAAAAAGCAATGAGACAAGCATTGCTCCTCCTGCTGGATGCGCGCCATTTGCAATTCTTCACTGCGACCACAACACACGCTTCCGCGATTCAAGTATAAGAAGCAGATATGTATGTCCATGTGGAGGTTCTCGATGGCAAAGGCTGTCTCGCGGGTTTCGGTAGCCATGCGGAAGACAACATTGTCGTGCGCGTCGGAGAACCGGAAAACTGGGATGGTGTGAGAGGAATGCCCTCGATAACGATCACCGCGCCAATCATGGCTGTGCCCAGCGGCGTGGCCATTTCACAAAAGCTTTCGGATAAGATCAAACGCCAGATCACCAAGCGCGCAGTCCACCGCGCCATGGACAAGTACCAGTTGCGCCTGTACGTACTCAAACACGACGGCGAGAAAGCCAAATGGCTCGGCATCGTTGCGGTGCGGCTGCTCTCGCTGACCGCTGGCTACGTCGTCGAGCGGTGGGTTCCTATGAAGCCTGCGACCAAGACCGAGCCTGGCCAGCTGCGGCTTCGACTTGTCGTGCGTGAGAGCCAAGAGGACGCGTTGGCAGTGCTCAAGATGGCGAGTGTCACGCCCCACACACGTGTGGACGAAGGCTGCTGTTGCGGCCAGTGTGATCCACACTTTCAAGTGGGCAACCCAGTGATCGAGTACTTTGACTTTGATGAAAAACATGGCATTCCAAGCAAGGCCGGCCGTGTGCTCGCCAACGCCATGGTTTGTAATCTACAGTAATGAACACAGACATCACTGACAGTCGTGTCCAGTACAGTGCAGCATCGGCAAAAATGGTACTTCATTTCATTTTTCTGCAGTTTTCCACTTACAACCGTACGAATCGGTCAAAGAGTTTAGCAGTCTGAGAAATTGCCCAACTCTTCGCTATTGATGTCGTCTTCGTTGTCAAATGTTCCAATCTCGTCGCCCGACACATCTTGTTCATCTTCATCTTCATCATCGTCGACTTCATCGTCAAAATCACTTTTCGGATACCAACTTGTGCGAGTCCCAGGACCAAGCGAAACACTGGATGCTTCCTCCTTGTCCGACGGGGGTTCTTCCTCTTCCTCTTCTTCGTCTTCCTCTTCTTCCTCTTCGTCTTGCTCCCAACCTCCTCCTGGATGCTTGGCGTTTCGTGCCCAGTATGGATCACTGCCGATCCAACGAGAGACTCCATCAGGTTCATCCTGTCTTTCGTCATCACCATGAGCACCATCCTCTTGCTCGTCATCCTCCTCTTGCTCGTCGTGGAATATCCTCGACGTGACTTGGCGCAACCTCTTGGCACTGGATGCGTGGTGGGCAGTCTCATGGTCATCGTCTTCATCATCTTCGCTTTCCACGATCGCTCGCCCACGCTTCTTACCAGTGCGCTGAGCACTTTCCTTTGAGTCGGCGGCTTTCTCTCCAGCGGTGCTTGCAGATATCGTCGCAACAGCAGGATCTTGTAACGTCGCATGCCCGTCTTCACCTGGCCCATCCGCATCAGCATTATCGTTACCGTTGTCGCCGCCGCTATGGTCACTGGTGGCATCATCATCATCATCATCTACAACACGCCGTTTCTTTCCGAGTTTTCGTCTCACAGGCGCGTGGTCCTCACTCTCACTTCCCGCTACGTTCGACTCGGATGGCGCATCGGGACCAAACAAGGCATCCATGCCATCCTGTTCATCATTCCCATCGTCATCTTCATCGTCGTGGGACTCGTCACTGGCAAAGAGTTGCTGGCGTTGCCGCCGTCGTTGGCGTTGGCGTTCGCGCCTCTCCATCGCCTCTTCTTCATCTTCGTCCTCGTCCACTTTCATTTCGTCTTCGCCACTATCTGAGGAATGGGCATGTCCTTCGTTGTCTTCCATTTCATCGTCGTTCACTATGAACGAATCGTCCGAGTCGGCGTCCTCGTCATCATCTTCTCCTTCATCATCGTCATCGTCTTCTTGACCATTACGACGTCCTCTGCGAGAACGACCCGCTTGGTCATGGATCAAACTTCGCGACCGCCGGCGTGCCGTTTGCTCTTCTTGTTCCTCCAGTAACCGGTCGTCTTCTTCATTTGGCTCACGTAGCGTCGTGACAATTTCACAACTCAGACCGTAGAGCTCTTCAGTGAATCGAAACTTGTACAGACCTGCTGGCGCATCCAAGCGCAACTGTGGGAACGTCACGATGCCTTGCATCGCACTCCGTCGTCGCTCCATCACAACATTGTCCTATTCACACACAACGTATAGTATACACATACACTGATTGTTAGAAGGGTCCACTCTTTCGGTCCCAGTGGAACGATACGTACGTTTGCGTCCAGCACTCTCAACGTCACGTCATTGTAATAGTCCGGGATGATAAAATCGTCATCACTGCCGTCGTCGTTCATAAAGTGGGGCATCCCATCATCAAACCCGTAGTGGCCTCTGCTTTCGTCTTCTTCCATTTTGATCAACGCTAATGAACACTCTTGGTGTTCATTGTATAACTGGAAAAGTTGTGGGAACTCAATCACAGCAAAGCCGATCTGCATTTGGCTGTAGCCATCTTCGTTGACATCATCATGGTCCATGACCACTTGCCGCACAATCTCCAGATGTCCTTCAACTGCATGGTCTTCACGATGGAAAGGGTACCTTTCACGCAAACGTCGAAGCGCCGTGGCTTCTTCCCCATCATCTTCACCATCGTCATCGCTGTTGCTGCCAGTGCCATCGTCCCATCCTAATCCAGCGCCATCGTCCCATCCTAACCCTGACCGTTGTCGCGGCGCTCTATGTGCTGAATGCTGGAGAGCGGCGATGCGCCACTTGGCATCGTATTGGTCGTATTTGTGTCTGTATTCATCGTCTTCTTCCACACCTTGCCGCTCACGGAGCGCTGGAAGGATCAACTGCGTTTTGTATGGATATATGGATACAATTAGCACACAATCCCATCTTAGAGCGAGCCAGTAGAACGGCCCTCACCTGAATGACGTTCCACAGGGTCACGTTGACGCTGAACACAGGCGCGCTCGCGCTGTCGGCTGATGTGCCCACGTGGCCCACAAGCCCACGACAGATCGGACACTGGGTGTCATCGACGCCCCGCGACAGCAAAAAATCCAGCAAACAGATACGACAGAACGAATGCCCACACGGGGACGTCACGGGCTGTGTAATCGGGGGAAAGCCAATTTAGAGGTGTGGATACGCTGCATGTTAATGTTGATGGTCCACTCGCTGCACGCACCTTGCAAAGCACTTCATGGCAAAGAGTGCACTGCAACTCCGCTTGCATGGCGACCGACGTTGTCATGTCCTTGAGGATACTCACAGGAGCAAGATCGCTCTCCTGCTCTGATGGCTCGACAGCCCTTTTCAGCGGTGCTCTTGCTTTCGTTTCACTGCCATTGGCCACGCCGTCAGTGTCGTCACGTTCTGACGGCGGTGCCGTCGATGCCGCAGTCGCGTTGCTCTCTGCGCCGTTCATCTCTTGCGCTGCTGCTGTGGCGGGATCAGCGCCGCTTGCGCTATCATCGTCCACACAAGCCGCTTCCCCCACATGGAGTTCCACTTGCGTCCCCGCAGCTTCAGCACTGGGCGCCAAGCCGGTATCTGTCGCGGCGGTTGCCGTCACCATTTTTTTTTGCCTCACCACGATGTCGTTTTCCACAACAGGAAACATTGGATCAAGTACCGTGATCAACACCACAGAATATTATTTTGTCCGCACATGGATACACTGGAGAGGCCCAGGTTCAAGTCGACTACACTGTACCTTGCTGTATTCACGCTCTATTCCAGAATTCATGTGTGGCGCTCTATTAGATTAAATCTGGACGACTCTATGGGGATCGTTTCTCTTCACCTAGACTGTCTCTACTTGGTGGCGTGGTTGGTCCGGCGGCGTCCAGAACATGGTAAATAAATTGGTGATGATCTTGTCGGCGATCGAAAAGTCCTCTTCATGGATGCCGTCGTCGTCACCTGCAGCCGCTCCACCAGGTCGTCTCCGCCGACGGCTTTCCTCCTCGTCACCACCACCAGTCCCACTGGCTTCATCCATGACGACTTCTTCATCCAACAAGTCACCCACCGACGCTTGACGTGAGCGCTCTTCTTCCATTTCTTCGTGGCTCGACTGGCGAGATCGTCTCCGCAACGGGTCACGCTCAAACGTCAGCACCAATGGCCGTAGCCCACCTTGCAAGAGCAGCATCACGTGGCGGAACGGTGCTGTATCTACAGGGTGATTGTTGACCGCGACCAGGCGATCGTACGGCTCCAGCACTTGTTTCCGTGCGGCGGCCATGCGAGGAAGAAGTCGCCGTAGTGTGGCGCCTTCATCGGGTGTATTGGCTTGGAAGTGGATGCCAATGGGTCCTTTCTCTTCAAACTCGACATCGAATCGTCGCACGTGATGGCTGGTACGGTTCGTCAACTCACCGACCGAGATGCTGCGTTCTGGAAGCGTTGGGATTTCGATACGAAGCCGCGTCGCAGCCAATGCATCGGCTGGCGCGCTCGCGCGCTTGTGGGTTCCGCGTTTCGATCGGCGAGGATCTTTCCAAGTGGTTACGTTTGTATTGCGGTTCACAAAGAAAACCGAGCCGCCTGTTGTGACCCGCATCTCCCACCCATCGGGTAAAGGTGTCTCAAAGTCTTGGACCTCATGCTTCATGCCATCGTCTGGTGGGATCGCGATATCTTCACAACTCACGGTGGAATCAAACGAGGACGAGGAATACTTGCGATCGACAGACCGTGCTACATGCGGAGCTTGCTCCATACGACCAGCAGCGGATCGCGGCGATGATGAAGGAGTGAGAGATATTGTGGTGGAAGAACTGAGCTTTGGCAGAGCCAATGCAACCCGTGGATCTTCCAGCTCGGGGGCACAGGCTCGGTCATTTTGTCTGTAGTAGATGATATCGTTCTCATCGGTCACGCGTTCCCAGGAAGGTGGCAACTCGATATCTTTACACAGCTGATCCATTTGCTTGGCCTTGACAACGTAGGCACGATGCAATAATGTTCGCTTGTCTGTTGCCGCTTTTTGCATCTGAGCCTTTTCACTCTCGAGACGTTCGATCACCAGACGAGCAGCGCGCAGTTCTTGGTCCAATTTTCCATGGTCCTGCACGACCTGTTCCAACGATGTCCGAAGTGATTGCAGCAGTTCTTCTTTTTCTTGCAAGTGGATTTCCAGCCGATGGACTCCATTCCCAGCGTGAGGGCTGGACGCGTGTCCGTTCTGAGCGGACGCTGATGCCTTGGCCAGCTGAGATTTGTACGTGTTCACCTTGTGGTTCAATTCAGAAATCAACGTCTTCGCTTCGCCCAATTCGCTCTGCATCGCGTTGTTTGTTGCATGCGAGTAGTCAGTGTGGACGGCGCGTGGGCCCATCGACCGTGTCATACTCGCAGCTAATTGACGTTTCTGTTGCACGAGAAGAGATATAGAGTCCCGTAGCGGATCAATCGATTCTTCGTCGGTTGCATAGTTGTCCAGCACGCCCCACAACTTGTCCAGCAACTTCTCCATCGACCCGAGAAGCTGTTCGTTCTGTGACTGGAGCTGCTGGAATTTGTTCCAATCACCAATCGATTCAACGACGACTTTGCCATTCGATGGTCTGCCAAGCCAATTCTCGTCGCTGTCTATTGACGCGGCTGCCGCGGCGGGTGCGGGATCCACATCATGAAATCCATTTGCTCCCAAGATCTCCACGCCATTCAACTCACCGCTGGGGGACGAGAAGCACATCTCATCAAGCATCTCGCTGCGGTCGTTTTGCTTTTGCTGGTACAGCTGCAGCAGATGCCGTCCGCGTGCGATGAGTTTCTGTTCCTTGCCACTTCGCACGCGGCGCCCGGCGCCGTGGTGAGGTGGAGAGTCGCTTGTCACATGCAGCGGCGTGATCGCGCCAACAGTCGTACCATTCGATAGCTCCTGATCACCTGCGTCGGATGCGTAGCCATTCGATGGCACTGCTGCTGTGGTGTCGCCATGCTTAGTGTTTTCGGCGGCCATGTCCGCACTCATTCGCGTTGGTGTTGTCGCGTTGCTTTTTTGTGTGGGATTGTGGAGGTTTCCGTTTCTTTCTGTGTGTGTGTGGCAAAATAACTCGCTCTCTCAACCTGTCTTATTGCATTGGAATCCTGTGCTGCACGATGCTCAAAAGATGTAGCACACCATATGGAGCGGTATGTGGAGCGACCCAGATGGTCCTAAATTTGAGTGAGGATCATGAAAGGTCGCTTGAAGTCACTCAATCACTCACTTGATCATGGCTGATGAACATGACCAGCACGTGCGGCTGGAATTCATCGGTTCTGTAGACGTGGACGCGCAGCGAGCGATCAAGTTTGTACAAGAGTTGAAGGAGATCCCGACTGAGGCGTGGTGTGAAGTGCAGAATGTGTGGTCCAAGCCACAACGGTCAACCGAGAAGAAGTGCTCGAATAGCAATGACGGCAATGTCATGACGACCGTCCAAATGGTTTGCGAGCGCCGCGTCGCAGATTTCCTCTGCCAACGATTCAACAAGCAAGTTCGCCACGTATCACAAGGAGAGCTGCTGCTTGTGCGCTGTCGACGCGTGTTCCTACGTGAGTGCATTCATTGCACTGCCAGTTGAAACAGTCGCTTCCACGACCAACTCATGCGGGTTTGTTACTTGTACGCAGGTGCCGTACCGCCATCCGCTACCGCTAGACATCAAGCAGATCATACACAAATCCCTTCATCGTCGAGAAATGGCGGCTACGACGAGCAGCCGGGTGTATGGAAAGCTGATGAAAAGAGGCCGTCCGCGCTCTCTCGAGCCACCGTTGTCGACTTGCTGGACTGTCTTGGCGATCAAATTGTCGATGTATTGGACGCATTTCAAGCACACGCGGAACAAGCGGATGGTACACCACGACTCGCCATGGTCGGACTCGTTCAAGCGATTGACAAGCTGTGGTATGTGCGATTTTTCTGTCCCAGGGTACTTATTACTCAGTGTTCTTGATTCCTGGCTAAAATCAATTGCTCTGTAGGAAATCCAATGTCAGTGAACCACCACTTGGCTACCCATTGAAGAATGTGGATACCAAACAATCGTTGGTCGTTCAACGGCGAAAGAAGCCACCAACAGAACTCACGGCACTGTCTGTGGACCGTGTGGCTCTCCATAAAGTGCGCCAGCTACTCACCCAAATGGTCGCCAAGAACGCCGTGTCACTCACAAATATACCCGAGACCAATGCACTTCCATTCCTGTCGTACACAGATTTCATAGCGTTCTATGTGGCATTTGTAAATACACCAGTGTAATATTCCTCTGCTCCTTTTTTACATCCAAGGTTTTGACCGATAGATTCACGAGAATGTATTTTGGTCCACAAGATTAGATCCTTGGAGCTATACTTGGATCTCTCCGTAGCGTTCTCTCGCCTTGTATAACTCACTCACTCCTATCCATCGTGTATCAGCGTGTATTCTGTCAGCGTCATCGCCTCGAGGGCGTAGAAACAACAATCCCGTTGTGAGTATGGCTGATACCGAGACTCCCCCATTCTCCATGGAGGCTACTTTCTCCTCCGTCAAGTCAGTGCGCCGCAAAGGTCGTCGCAGCCACAAACACCACACTCCAGAAGCTACCGACTCGGAGCTGAGCGAGATGTTTTTAGGTGTCCATGAAGTGCGACGACGCGCAGGCGATGGCAATTCGCTGGACCTGGCATCTCAACGATCAGAGAGCGACGAGCGATCTGCAAGTCGCGCGTCCCAGTCCCAAGTGAAGAAACACTCGCGTGGGTCTGTTTCAAAGCCAGAGAGCAGCCAGCCAGCAGCCGGAGAAGACCTGCTACAGAGAGAGACAACGACGTTGGCCAGGCAGAACCTCGCGTCATCGGCATCTCGAGTGCGTCCTTCCAAGCAGCCACAGCCTGCAGCGAACGCAAGCGTTCGTCAGCCGCCGCCACCGCCACAGCAGCGTGGAGGCAGCCACTCCCGAGCGCAACAACTCGTGCAAGCCATCAATAACAACAATGAAGATGACGACGAACCTAGTGTGGAGGAAGAAGGAGGCCGCAATCATTGGGGAGCACTCTACGATGTGGACCAAACCAGCCAGCTACCTTCTCGAAGCCACCGGTACCTCAATTTGTCTGCCGGTTTTGATACAGGTGGCACTTTGCATCCAGCATCACACGATTTTCTGCAACAGGAAGAAGACTCGCCACAGAGTGACGACAGTGGACTCCTCCACGCGGACCGTCCACCATCTCGCCAGTGCCATGCCTTCCCTACCGATCTTCTAGAGGCTCATGAGTTCTTTTCCCCGGTAAAACACCACGAGGGAGCCCTGGCTATTACCATCACACCGTGGCATACCGAAGACGATACCGAAAACGATGACGAACGAGTGTCACGAGCAGAGCCGGAGGAAGACGTATCGGACAACACGGCCGGCATGGCAACGAACCAAGGTACGACAACTCGCCAACGTCCACCGTCTCGGTACATGACGAAAGCACCTCGTGGGAGTTCCTCTTCGTCAGCATCTTCCAGCTCGCCAAGTGATGACGCTCTGCTTGGACCTGGTGGCCGTCTGCCCTCACGTCGTGGAGTCGCTGGCTCGTGGAACCAGGCGGCCCAGCACCACCACGACCCCAAGACCGACGGCTTCGCCGAGGTGGATGAGAGCGTGCCGCCGCCGTTCCGTGTGGAAATTTCTACCAACTCGTACCATTCCCAGTACGTGCCCCCTGAACATAGACGAGCCGATGATGAGCGACGCCATAGTCTCAAGTCGCGGCGCTCGTCGTCATTCGGCACGCGTGCCCAGCTCAAGAAGCTGGAACAGCAACAGCAGAATCAGAATCAGAACCAGACGGATGGCCTGGGTGCAGTCGTGAAAGAAGCGAGAGCGACCACCAAGCGTCCATCCAAGACAAGACAGAGCAAGAAGTACGTATTACACTACCGACGTAGAAACCCCATAGTGAACTGGATCTGAGTAAGAGGTTGATTTTGATGTTGTGGTGTGTAGGTCTGTCGACCCCCAGTGGCTAGGGAATGACCAAGACACCAAGCTGTCTGACTCTACGACTGCTGCTCAGCGCCGTAATAGCCACACGCGAATCGTCCCGCCGCCACCTGCCACCGACAACAACGATACGTACGCCAACAGTTCCAGCGGCAGTTATCCAAGCAGCAACTCAGCGCTGGCGGCGGCAGTGGGTGGCTCTCAGCAGTGGTTTCGTGCTTCCAACAACCCGTTTTTTGAAGCCACAACCGCCGCGACCAACGCGAGTGGGTATGAAGACATGGATGCCGAGACGGCGATCGCAAACACTCCTTTGTTCACAGAAGAAGACGACCTCATGGCGATCACGCAACTCTCGGATCTGAAGCTGGACGATTTTATGGGGGACCCTTTCGTTACCAACCCACCAGTGAACACCATTTCTACGACATCCACTGTATCAACAGGCAACACGGCAGCCACCATGATGTCTAGTGGTATGGAGACGCATCAGCCATCGTCTGCATCGCTCAAGACTTCATTGGGCAAAGATTTTCTCAGTCTATTCGCTCAACATTAAGGCTACAAATACACTGTATTTAACAGAGGATACCCTGGTACATTTCCACATCGGACTATTGACAGATCAATTCGTCTCATGAATCTGATCCAGAGCCAGACTCGGACACTGCGCTTGACCCTACAGGCTTCGCAGCAAGCGTGGCTTGGGTAGTACCCATTGGTGTGCTGCTGGGCTGTTGTGTGGCCACCACTGGTTGGTTGGCTGGTGTGGTGCCATTGGTCGCGTACGGGTAGTAGTTTGGCAGCTGGTACGGCACACCACCGCCATAATTGCTCTGTGAGTTTCGCGACATTGTCTCAAAAAACGTCAACGTGCTCATGATCGTCGCGCCAAAAGTCGCAAAGAAAAACACGCAAGTAAAGCAACAGCAACACAGTGTGACTCGCAGGCACATCGCGGGACCCACCAACTCCTTGAGCATCATGATCGGATTCGCGGTGAGCCGCATCCGCCCCACCGGTGGCGGCAAGTACGGGTTCACGTTCGGAGACTCTTGCCCTTTGCCCACTGCATTCTGCAGGGCCTCCTTTTCAGGCACGATTTGAACCGAGATACCAATACGACCCTAACGATACAGACATCATGGGCTGTTAGTTTAGTTTCAGGTCCGTTCCATCGACTGGTGCATAAAACGTACCATATCCATGGACGTCGCGGATTCTCGGTCAGTGTAGTAGATCGTGATCCAGTCGGCATCATCTGGCAAATTGCCCATGCCAATGAAATCCAAAAGCCCATTCAACGCGAGCCGTGCTTCATTCGATTCGCGGGCTTCTTTGGTGCGCTTTTTACCGTCTTTTGCCTTGTCTTGCGCTTGTTTGTCCATGAATTGGGGCTTTTTCACGTTGACTTTGCCTTTCAACTGGAGACGCGATTTTTTCTTGGTGGCATTTTGGTTCCGTCGTAAGAGCGCGTGGTTTTCTTTGGTACCAGTGCCTCGACTCACCACCTCCTCTTCGTCTTCGTCATCTTCCTCGTCATCCTCCTCTTCCTCATCCTCTTCATCCCCATCCTCTGCCTGTCCCTGGCCTTCTTCTTGCTCCCCATTAACCACAGCGGATGGCTGGTCTCCTGTCGCTACACCCCCTCCTTTTGCAAGTGCCTTGATCTCCAAAAACGGAGAAACCGACCGATTTGTCTCGTAACAGCGGCGTAACCACTTGTACAAATCCAATTGCGCTTCACCGATCACATCGTTCCATTTGATGACATCTTTATCCCATAATTGAATATGTAGGCGTGCAAATTCAGGCGTGCGTACTGGAAATTCCACCGGGAATTTGAACCGGTAGTTCCAACAGGGCTTGCCATTTGCGCACCGCCAGTGGACATCGGTATTCTGCGCCTGGCCGCCTTCCATCCACACTTTGACAAAGTAATCGTTCACATCGCTGGCGTCTTTATCACACACATTCTCGGCGCGCCACACGACCACACGGACTTCAAACTTTTTCGGGGTCGGTGGTTCGATCCGCACTGGGGGCAACAGCGTGGCTTGCTGTGCCGTAAGGATATCGACCCATATCTGGATGAGCCCTTGGGAAGTGGACCTCTTCGGCGTGTACAGATGGCGATACTCAATGGGCTTGATCGGCAACTCGCCTCCTTTGTCTTGGGACAAATTCGCACCAGATGATAGTTTTTGCCACTCTTTGTGGAACCACCGGTCTTCTAAATCGATGGTCGTGCTGCCAATGAAATCGTCCGTTTTGATCAAATCGTGGTCCCAGACTTCAATTTCCAATTGCGAGGCGCCTGGTAAAGTCGTATGGAACGCGTACATTTTGTAAAATTCCGGATTCAATGTTTTCGTTTTATGGTTGTCACGGTCCGAAATTCGTTGTTTGCCCAATTTCAACTTGACATATGGGTCGGAAAAGCCATTGAGATCTTTGGCTTGAAGTTTCGAGCCTTTGAGCACGTAAATACGAACCACCAGTGCTTGGGGCTCTTTCAACCGCTCTAGATCCACGTAGTTGGATGTCATTTGGCTTTGGTTGTTGTTTGATGAAAGTTTTTTGCGTATTTCTCGCACACTGATCACGCCTTTGAAGATTCCTGCTTTGACTTGGACCCGCACACGTTTGCGTTGCAGAAGAGACGGCCGTGTCAACACGGAGCGAAACAACGGGTACGTTTCAAGCGCTTTCCCTTTCAAGTACGCCTCCAGTTCTTCGCCTCCTTGGTTGATCCACCAGTCTCTTCCTTGGCGATACGGAGCGATAGTTGTTGTGGCGGTAGGATCCGCAGTGCTGCTATTCCCACTGCTAGCTGCTGCAGTAGGCGGTGGGTGGTACACTCCACCTCGCCCACCACGCAAGAGATCGGCTTGGGCGGCCATATACCGGCGCTGCTCTTCGCGAGCCAGCTCATCGCGGACAGCCGGGTCTGTTAACGTAGCAGAGGCATTGGCCATCGTTACAGGCTGTCGCATGCGAGGCAGCTGGCCAACACCGATGCCATCGTCCACTTCTATGGCGGCAGCCTCAGTTTTCTTAGCTGCCGCTGCTGCTTGGTCATCTCCATCCATCGCGATTTCTTCTTCATCACTGAACAACTCATCTCTGAATGGATCATCGTCCTCATCATTCTCACCTGCTTGTGGAACTTGGACGCCCTGGGTGGATTTGCGGCGCCACCGACTACTGAGAAGATCCAGTGCAGACTTGCGTTTACTCGAGGATCCAGATAGTGAAGTTCCAGGACCACCACCACCACTGCCTGTTGTACTTGGAATGGGGTTCTCAAACAGTTGCTGTTGCTGGAACGAAGGCACATAGTCGGAACTCCAGGGTACTTTACTAGCCAAGTCCACGACGCTGGACGCGAGCACCGTCGTGCGGAGCCCACCCAGCGAGACTTCGATCACGCGGATACTCAGTTGAGGCGCGTACAGCGTATCCACCGGCAGCTTGGCCGTGAGCACAAGTCGCTCCAATAAATTCACGTTCTTGCCGTTGCGACCTGTCGTCGAGACCGCCGGCTTGGTGCGTCGTGTGGTCGTGCCATCGGCAAACAGTCCACCCGTGAGTTCAAACTCGACTTGTGGGTTACGTACCCCTAATAGATTACGCGCCTTGAGCTTGCGCACGCCAAGCGCTACGATCTCAATGGTGGCATCCTCATACTCTGGCACCAGCGCTCTTGGATCAGGTGAGACGACGGCCTGGTTGGGACCTTGCTGGTCGATGTACTGGACCGAAATCAACGCATCACCACACGGTTCTTCGATCGCCATCCCTGATAAGCCGCATTTCATGGAGCTTCCTGCCGCTGCGTGGGGGACGACAGTGTACCAGCTTGGTCTCGCTGGACTTGCGTTGGCCATCGCGCGGACAGCCTTGTCCATCGGCACGCGAACAAATCCTAAGATCGCACCTGGGATATTCGTCGAGGATGACGAGGAGACGTTGCCATCATGGATGTACAAGATCAAGTCAGGTGAGTACACCGCGTCATGCGGCACGTGGACCGAAAAACTGAGCGACTCGTAAAACAGCGGGTCCAGTGTCTTGTACTTGGTCGCTGTCTTGCGCACTTGGCCACAGCAGTGGACGCTAACAAACGGGTTGGGCATCTTCAAATGGCCCTCACGAAGCAAAAGCTTGCGAAACTGGAACACATGGACGCGGATCTCGCGGTACACGCGATGGTGGCGGAACGAGGCAAACAAGGACGCGTCGTCACCCCAGGATGTGCGGACAGCGACTTCCTCTCGGCCAAAGCCCAGCTTGACAAGCAATGCGCCAGGTGACTGGGTCTTGTCCAGTGCGTACTTGGTTTGCCGCCGCGAGGTCTCTTCTTGGAGTTGGATCCATTGGCATTTCCCAGTGAATTCATGGTGGAAAAATTCGCTGGCTGCGATGCGAGCGTACGAAATACCCACGTAGCTGTCTTTATCGACTTGGCGGCTCAGTGTAAGGATGATATCAGGCAGTTGCGTCAAGTCGGCCGGCAAAATGATGGGCCATTTTTCTTTACACTCTTCCCAGTTCACACGGCCATCGTTGCCCACTGGCTGTGTTTCAAACACAAGCTCAAACGAACCGATACTCACACTCACACGGACGCGCGTGCTTGAACTTGTGGTAGTACTACCGGACGATGACGACGGGAGCCCTAGTATGGACGATGCTCCGGCGTGGGGCAAGTCCGTACCGCAAAACAACGCACAGCGTAACACGTACTTGAGTGTCTTTGGGATCCGTGGCTCCAGCATGCCCATGGAACTTTCTTGCATCCGCTTGGTGTGGCTCTTGTCGCTTTCATCGGCACGTGGCGTCTCGACTCGCTCCATCGAGAGAAGCACACGACCGCGGTACGTGGAGCCAAACTCTGGATTTTGAGAGATCCAGATGGCTCGCTTCTTGTTGGTTCGCTTGCGTGGTGGTCCGTACAGATTGAACCACCGCAATTCCACGATTGGCTCCCCTACCGCACTACCAGCTGTGGGACCAGTCGAACCGCTGTCGGCCACGAGTTCTTGTTCCCGCTTGCGTCTCTTCTCTGCGGTTTCGAGCGAGTTATTCGCAGCGAGAAGCCCACCTGGCGCGCTTGCGGAGACGACCCGCTGGTAATCGTGGGACGTCACGCCGACGAGCTCATCTTTGCGGCCCAAGTCGCGATCCCAGACAGAGATCGCAATGTGGCGGCAAAGCGTCGGTGCCATCACCGGGATCCAAAGCTCTTCCAGAAACTCGGGCGATAAATTCGCGACGCCTTTCACGGTGACAACCGCGGTTTTGCAAGCCGCGGTGGAGCCAAAGCCGACCTGGATGAATGCGTCGATGCCGCTCGCTGTGATCAGGCCGCCTTGGTCCATCGGTGGCAAGTCTTCCGCTTTGACGATCTTAATGACAAGGAAATGAAGCTTCAAGTCGATCGTTGGTGGTAGTAGCACAAGTGATTGTCCCTCTGGGTTGAGTGCCGCCAGCGACGCCGCGCCAAACGAGGCGCCACGTTTCCCTTCGGCGCTTGCTGCTGCGATTGAGGCCGCTGCGATTTCCTTGGCGACTTCGGCGTCTCGGTCGTGGACCAGGAAAGTGTCGCCTGGGCCGATAATCGTGATGCTGACAAGCAGAAAGCCTTGAACCCCACGGTCTTTTTCGTTCAAGTGGTCATGGACAGCGACCCATTGACGATACAATTCATGATGGGGCTGCAAAATAGAGCCATATCATTTGGTAAGCCCATTCTGTCGAGTGTGCTCCGTGGCTGTCAAGGTTCTCCAGTACGAAACGCAAACTCACCCGAAAGTAGACAGAGAGGCAGTCCAGCTGATACGAACCGATCAGGTTGTCCTTCAACACTTTTTCCTTGTCGTACACAAAGAGCTACCATCACCATCACCACCACCACCACGACCAAACTCAGTGGACTGGATTGATCACTCCAGACATAGACAAGGACATTTCAATACCAGTGGACCGTACCGTGATCGAGGCATGTTTCAGCTCATTGCGGCCCATATTCTTGAAGTGGAAAAACAGAATCTCGTCAAACACACAACCCAGCGTTTCGTACTTGGTCGACGTCTTCTTTTTCAACCCCATGGCTTCCACTTGCACGTACGGATCCGACGTGCCGCTCAACTAATATCCAACAATATCCACACTAGGTCAATATCCACACTATATTAACCCAATGGCTCAAGTCTCCCCATCCCAAAAAAACTCACATTTTCGCCCTTTAAATCCCGTGCTTCGATCACGTGGACTTGGATTTGGTAATCGCCATGTTTCAAGTTGGCATACATGGTATTCTTTCGCTCGGCCTCCAGCCGCTCATACTCTTGCCGCCTCGCAAGCGCTTCTTCTTCAGTCTCGTCATCCTGGTCGGCGACGATGCCGACTAGCTCTTCGTCCATATCTGCACCAGCAGTCATGGCCAAGTCTTTAATGATCGCCGGGTCATTCTTTTTGGTGTACACGAGCGCGACTTTGAGCTCGATCTCCGATTCCATGCCAGGCTTGCGTTCCCAGTTTTTGTCCCGCAATCGGAACCAGCTTTGCGTGGCCATACCTGGCAAGTTGGCCAAGTCGGTACACGAGATGCGTACTTGGCCAAGGAACCGCATCTTGACATTGATCTTGTCACGCACAGAAAGCGTGACACTCGATGCCCAGTCGATGGCGCGGAAGCTGTAGGTCTCATTCCAGTACGGTTCGTCATTCTTCGTGACTACGCTGGTCTTGAACTCGCGTCCAAGCGAAGAAAGCTTGACGTAGCAGCTCAGAGTCGTTCGTAACGCTGCTGTTTGAAGGTTCCGTGCTTGAATCACTGTGACCACAAACGTATTGGGCAATTTCTCGTCCGTATCACCAGACAAGTTGATCTCTTTTGGCAGGATATCGACCGGTGCGCTTTCAAAGGCACCATCACCAGCATCATCATTATCAGCTGAGATCATGTCGCCCGCCACGGACGCTCCGCTTAGCACCGTTGACATGCGCCGCATCTTGTCTGACCTGCAGCGTACAAATGTGCGGCTTTCCGTGACCAGACGCCTCTTCACACAAGGCCAAACAAACACAAGATCCAGCAGATGGATACGACCTTTCAAAATCAATGAGCTCATCAGATATTACACTTGAAAGAAAATGAAAAGACAAATGGCTACACAGATCCTACCGGAATGATGGTCGTTGCACCACTATCATCAAATTGGACGGGGTCCAAACTGCCGGATCTAGTTTCACAACAGTGGATGCGAAAGGGATTGGCGATGGTGCCACACCAGCCTCTTTGCTCTTCGCAGTTTTCGTTTTTCTTTATCACCACGACAAGCTACAACGACATGCACGCCAACGAAGACATGCTCACCCTGCTCATCTACAGCCTCATCGTGGCGGCAGCCATGATGGCGCTGCTATTGAAGGTGTGGCGTTCCCGATTCGCCCATACGGAGGAGCACTGGCCTGGTACCATTCACGACCTGGACTCGACACTGCCTGTGTTGGGGAATTACGTCGACACGTTGCTGCGTGGCCACGATTTCCATGACTGGATCACCGAAACGTGCAAGAAATACAATTGGAGATTGTGGCGACTCAAGTCACCCGGACGAGCCGATGTGATCGTGGTGTCGAGCCCCGAGATCGTCAAAGATATCACCAAGACCCATTTTGATGCTTTCATCAAAGGCGACTACCTGCGCGACTGGGTCGGAGACTATTTTGGCGATGGCATCTTCACGTCCGATGGAGACCGGTGGCTCCACCATCGCAAGACTGCGGCCAAGTTTTTTTCGACCCACTCGCTTCGCGACCACATGACGAGTTGTATCCAGCGCAATGCCGATGATTTGTACCGCGTGTTGGCGCAAGGCGCTGCTACAAAAGAACACGTCGATTTGCAGCAATTGTTCAAGGAATTCACGTTTCAAGCGTTTGCCGAGATGGGCTTTGGTGTGCAAGTGAACTGCATCGGTGCCTCGGAAGCACACCCCTACCAAGCAGCCATGACCACGGCCATGCGTGTCGTAGGGATCCGTTTCCGACGACCAGTGTGGGTTTGGAAAATGCTTCGTTGGCTGGACATTGGTGAAGAAGCGACCTTGAGACAAAGCGTCAAAGTGATCGATGAAGCGGTCTACAAACTCGCGAGGCAAAGCATCGAAGCAAGCCATCAACGTGACACGCATCAGCCGAACAACCAAGTCAAAGGAATCTTGGAGCTGTTTCTTCAAGTGGTCGAGAGCGATACTCCCAAAAACCCGATGGCGCTATCGGATCTACGAGACTTTGCACTGATTTTTATGGTCGCTGGAAGGGATACAACGGCCGAGACGTTTACGTGGTTTTTCTATTTGCTTGGCCGCCACCCAGCAGTGGAACAAAAGATCCGAGATGAAATGCAGACGCTATTACCAGAGTTCATGAGCTCAGAAAGCGCTCCATTAACGCTGGATGACGCTGCCAAGCTGGTGTACTTGGAAGCTGCGATCAAGGAGACGCTGCGATTGTATCCGATCCCTCCACTGAATATTCGAGAAGTTGCCAAAGATACCGTGCTGAGCAATAGAGCCTTGGTACGCAAAGGTGAGCTCGTGGGTCTGGCCACGTACGCGATGGCCCGTAACCCGCTGGCGTGGGGTGCGGATGCGACTGAGTTCAAACCCGACCGATGGATTGATCCGAAAACTGGGAAACTGCTGGTGGTCTCGGCGTTCAAGTTTATTGCGTTCCATGCTGGTCCTCGCTCGTGCCTGGGCGAAAGACTCGCGATGCTCGAATTGAAACTCGTGACGGTCAATTTGCTGCACCGTTTCAAGTTCAAGATCCACCCTGGAAACGATGGAACGTATGCCACTTCCATGTCGCTCCCCATGAAGCACCCACTGCTCGCGTGCGTCACCGCGCTTTGAGTGAGGACACAAAGCAACAAAGCTGTGTTTGTTTTTCATCCGATCCAGTGGAACCTATCAGCGGCTAGCTGAGGCATGCAGCCAGCCATTTTTGACATGTATTACTACGTACTGGAGTATTGAACCTACTTTTGACCCCAGACAATTATCTGTGACCTTGATGAACCTGACGCTTGGTTCACTGATCTACGAATTACACGGTGGTAAATTAATTGAGGATGTTTTGGAGTTTGGTCAATTGGATATGGGTTCCGAAACCTCAAAAGACTTGGATGCCATTATCAGAGACCGGTGAATACACCGTTCTTCTTTGGCAACTCGCCTGATATCTCCCGAGTCTCGTCAAATGATTGAGAGAAGCCGAAAGTAAGACCACCAACCAAGATACACGTTGGAGGTCCTGTCCGCACGTTCGGATTCTGCCGAAATGGGATTCGGTGAGCAACTCCACTCGATCGGAACGACACACCAGGAGCGTCATCCATGATCGAAGCAGCGTCACCATTGTTTTCTGTCGTGGCTCCTCATCCCACGAGGTTTTTGGACAAAGTGCTCGTTGAGAACAGCATGACTACTGGTTGTTCATAGTCAGTCCAAGACTGTGCAATCGTCAATAATGACCATCAATCTCTCGGGATGGGTACAGGTTCGGAAAAAAAAAATCGAGCGATTTTGTTCGATATTTGGAATCCAACCATCTATGGTCGTGGTGACACCAGATTTTTTTTTCAACGCGAAATACACCGCATGATACAGTACAATATACACTACGTACTGGGACTATGCTTACGTACACTGCCCACCTGTCCACAATTTCCCAGCGACAATGAACGCGACTTGAAGAAGGCAAGAAGTGAAAAAGCGCCTCTCGACCCAGCCTGTCTGCATGTGCCTCGCTCGTTTGTGGACCTATGTGATGGAGAAGATTTCCGAAGGCTTCCCTTCAACTCCATTCCAGTTTGTTTTGGCTCGCTGACGAAGCAAAACAAGAAGAAAAAAACAAGATGTTCTCGCTGCCACTGGAGCAAACGGGAGATGACGCCTCGCTGGTTTTGGTCTCCGCTATGATCGCGGCTATCGTAGCCGCTGCATATGCGCTCTCCATCCAGCCTGCCACGCAAACCAAACTCATCCAACAAGCCAGCGCACCACCGAGAACGCGCACGAACCACATCCCACCAGGACGGCTGCCGCTGCTTGGGGACTTGATTTCCGTTCTGAAAAGTGGCGATGCGCTTCTTGGTTGGATGCTCACACAAACACTGCACTTTGGCGGCGAGCCATGGCATCTCCACGTGCCAAGCCAACCGGAGATCATCATGTTTTCGTCCCCGGAGGCCTTTGAAGATATCACGATCACGCAATTGCTCATGGAGCTCGTGAGCGATATGTTTGGTGCTGGACTGGTCACTTCCGATGGCGAGCGCTGGTACCACCAACGCAAAGCCGCGATCAAATTCTTTTCCGCCAAAGTGTTGCGCACGTTGATGCAGAAAACTATGCGCAAGAACATGAAGAAGCTCTTTGCCGTGCTGGATGAGAACTGTCCTGGGACAAGTGCGGCCGGACAAACGCCAGTCAATTTGACCAAGTTGTTCATGGAATTCACGATCGAGACTTTTGCAGAGCTTGGTGTTGGCGTCAGTATGGACTGTATCGGTGCTAGCCAGCCCCATCCATTCGAGCAAGGACTGGAAATCGCTGGCCCGATCATCGGCCGCCGGTTCCGTGTGCCTGGATGGTACTGGAAGATGGAACGGTGGCTCTGTATTGGCCACGAAAAAACACTCCAGAAACAAATGGAGATCGTCAAAAAATGGCTCCACGAGAAGATCCAGCTGAGCCTTGAAGCGAGCATGGCCAAGAAGCACCAGATATCATCAATGGGATCAAAGGACCACAAACCACTGGTAGAGATCAAGAGCGTCATAGAACTCTTTGTCGAGTACGACTTGAACCACGGCGATGGGCTCCATGCCGATGACCTGGTGGACTTTATGCTCACGTTTGTGATCGGATCCCGGGACACCACGGCACTCACACTGGCGTGGATGCTGCTGGCGTTACCACACAGCGCAAGCTACGAGAGGAGCTTTCTGTCCACATTCAGCTCCCCTACCAAGGACCAGGTCAAGATGAATTTATCACGGCGGATCACACACGGCCACTGGTTTACCTGGACGCAACGATCCGAGAAACGCTTCGGCTGTAACCTGCAGCCCCCTTCACTGTACGCCAGGCCACGCAAGACACCTTGGTCTGTGGAGAAACACTTGTGAAGAAAGGCCAGCTTGTTGGCATGGGTGCCTGGGTCATTGCGAGGAATCCAAAAGTATGGGGGCGGCCCGAGGTTGAGAAATTCCAGCCTGAGCGGTGGATTGACGGATCCACGGGCCAAATCAAGCAAGAATCGCCCTGCAAGTTCTTCACCTTCAGCGCTGGGCCACGCACGTGTATTGGGCAAAGCCTGGCGATGGTCGAGTTGCGGGTCGTGGCGGCCAACTTGCTCTATCGGTACAAGTTCCACGTGGACCCAAGCCATGGCGGTGGGTACCTGATCGCACCGACATTGAATATGAAATACCCACTCATGGCAACCGTGTCAGCGGCGAAAAATATGTAAATAAATAATCCAAAAGCACTTTTTTTTCCTCGAAAATGTTGTCGTAAAATTTTAATTGTGTTCTTTTTCGATCATTTACAACAACTAAAACACTCGCATCTCAACACACCTACAGACTACGCTGTCGACGTTGGCCCCCATCCGGCCGCAGCATTCCGGGCCGCATGGTCCGCGACATCGTTCCACTTGGACCACCAGTCGGCCTTTCCTGTGTGGGCCTTGACATGGCGCCAAATCACACGCCGTTGGCCTCGCTCTTTGATCAGCAGTTCCAGGATATCGCGATTCATCACTGGGTTGCCATCGGCCTTGACCCAGTTTTTTTTCTGCCAACCAGTGATCCACTCGGTCATGGACCGGATCAGCAGCATACTGTCTGAAAAGATAAACAGCGGTTTCGTCGCTGCTGGGTCTTCTACATTGGCTCGTTTCATGCCTTCCAAAGCCGCAAAGTACTCGGCTCGGTTATTTGTCGCCCTTGGCTCCACGAGCTTGGTCGCGACGTTCCACGCCGGGTTATGTGGGAAGATACACGCGTACCCAGCCTGGCAGCCAAACTTGCCATTCTGAAGGGCACTGCCATCACAGAAAGTGACCAGCGAGTCCGGATGCTTTGGGTCTGGATCACCTGTGCGTGTGGTTGTCGCGTCTTGGTGGTCTCGTACGAATGCCTCGGCGTCGCTTTTGCTGGCAAACTTTTTAAATTTCGCACTGAACAAGCCATCCACTTGCACTTTCGCTTCTGCCCACGTGTCAAAGACACCCGTCTTTCGACCCTTGGCGACTGCGTACCAGAATAACGATCCATTTAGTGGCCGGTCGCCATCATCGTTTGCATTGTTATTGCCATTGTCAGCAGCGGCATCCGTGGCGTCGACAGCCACATACTGGGGCTTGGGCGCTTGGCGAGCTAGTGTGTACCCTGCAAGGTACGAATCTGCCGCAGCACGCGAATCAAACTTGCGATACAGTGGGCGGTCAAATCCTTGCGTTTGCTTGAGCACGTCACTCCAAGATGCGACCACACCTGTGGTATGGCCCTCGAGTACTGCGTAGAACATTGTATTGCTGGGTGACGGCGCTGTGCGCTTGCTGTCAGGATCTTCCACTGCCGCCGCTGCTGCATCAAGACTTTCATCTATCGAGCGCGATCGCTTGCGACTGGTCGCTGTGTCGCTTTGTGGGAGCGCTGGTGTTGCTGGTGAGCTGCTCGCCGAGGTGCGGTTTGCTATGAGGAATGCTTCGGCCTGCAGTTGCGTTGGGAACTTTTTGAACCGTGCGCCTGTGAAGCCTTTGACCTGCGCTTCTGCTTGTGCCCACGTCACGAACACTCCTGTGCTGCGCCCTATCGCCACGGCGTAGTAGCCGCCTGCGCCGCTCTTGCCCATGATCTTTGGTTGTTTGTTGGAGTCGTTTGTTGGGGTTACGTTGTAACCCTTGGAGGCGTTTCGCCTTGACCTTTGATGGAGCATATTTCACGATATGCGTTAATAGAGGTTCGTACAGTGAACCCTGTCAAACCCACTGGAACTGGAGAGCTGATTGAAGAGGCAACGTCGCTTCAGAGAAGAAAGCTCCATTGCCCATTTCAAAGAATTTGTGGCGATGACCAACGCAAGAGACTTTGAAGTGACGAGTCCTTCCAAGCGCATTTGCTATCAATCCATCAAACGATCCATGCCCGACTAGACCATCGTTCTTTGCACCAACGTCAGCATGGTCGTTCCTACACGAGCACTGTTGAAGCGATCATTCGATGCTATGGAAAGCGCCGAGCATCCCATTGAAGGAGAATCGCCAGAGGCGGTGGAAGCGCCTGCTTCGCCCATCAGACAGGAAGTTTCCACCACGACCGTGTCGTGTGCGCTTGCTATCAGCAAGTCCACCATCTCACCGGACACTCGTACAACTTTGGTTCAGACGAAACGAAAACTTGAACCACTGTCTCTTGAATTCAAAGAGGAGAATCAAATCACATCATGAAGCTCAGCAAACGATCATCCCATGGATGTAAAAGATCCCCCGCCCACACCAGTGAAGTCAGCACCAGTCAAGTCGGATCAATGCTACTATGCCGTGGCAAATGCCCGATCTGTTGGTGTCAATTCAACCTGGGCGGAGATGTGTGTCGCAATTGCAAAAGACAAAAACAACAGTGTCTTTCGAATGTTTCCAACACACGAAGAAGCCACGAGTTTTATTAGAGACCATTTGGATAGGACACACAGTCGCCCAGGTGACCCCGACCCACAGCACGCCACCACACTAGTCGCGTTCTGCAACAGCGTGACGGAAGACAGTCGCTTCTGGAGCCGCGAAATGGTAGTCGCCTGTGTTTTCCCTCACAACTGTGGCTGGAACGAGGCGTTCACGTGCCAGGCTTCCATCCATCGAGCGGCCGCGATGGCGGCGCTGGAAGCCATTCAGCGCGCAAATACGGAGAACGTTACCCAAGACAAGGTTCTTTACATCTACACACAGAGCCACTACTTCGTGCGCGCGATGACCGGGTTGCTGGGCAAGTGGACTCGTAATGGCTGGCGCAAGAATGATGACACGGCTGTGAAACACCAAGATATATTCAAGCAACTTATCACCGCACAAGGAAAGCGCCGAATTGCGTGGTGTCATGAAGACGACTGGGGGTCCCAGTTTCCGGCCAAGGCAGCACCCGAGGATGCAGCAGCGTCCCAATAACAATGTTCTGCTGCCATGCTGTATTTGTTTCACAGTGTATTTGAAGTTGCAGGACTGCATGCTTATAGTATCTGAGGAGGTTTGCTTCTAGTTGCGTGGTTGAATACAGTGGCGTGTTATCCGTGTTGTCATTTGTTTCCTTTCCACAATAAATGAGCTGTTCGTGAACCACATCAAACGTCATAAGTACTTTCTACGTGACCATCACTCACACTTCAACACTCCAAACATGTGTGTCCTTTCCGCGTTGGCAGGTTTGGATTGGTTGAAAACACATCCACAATATTTTTGCCAATCAAACGCCGACACCCCAACTTGCGTTGGAAAAATTGCCACAGCACCCAGCTCTCATGGAGCTGATGGGTCAATGGAGCACCTCTTCTTGGTCCTTAACTCTCCTCAGAATACAACATCACCACCACTACCAACATTGCCACCACCACCACCACCACCACAACGACCATGATGATTGGACGAGGACCCAACGCAGCGCGAGACATTCTCACTGGGCGTCAAGACTTCAGCAGCGGGGGCGGCAGCGGGCTCTTGGCCCGTGTTCAGCATTCCATGTCCCAGCGCATGCAGCAATTCGTGCCGAAAGCGCCATCGACTGTCTCCACGCCTCCCACACCGTCGTGCACGTACCCGTCCATGTTCGTGCGACCCACCAAGTCTTCTGTCGTTGTTGAAGCAAACGAATATCGTCCAGCCGATTTCACACTGACCAAGCCACAGCCATTGGCCGACAACTCGGACTTTATGATCACGGAAATGGAAGGCATTTCGCTCTTGATCGCGTCTTTTCTGGACGGCCGTTCACTTGGCCGTATGCTGCTGGTCACCAAATCCTGGAACCACTTCATCACCAAGCAACGCGATGCCCTTTTCCAGTCGCTTCTGCAAACAGAATTTGACTCGGTGATCACGTCGTCCACTATTTTCAAGTCGTACTTGTTCTCACTGCGCCATACACTGGACCGGGAGCTTGCGCATAGCCGATACATTGCCCACACCCACACCATGCTAGAAAAGTATTGCACCGAGATGGCACCAGAGAACCATGGCTTTGTGGCCATGTTTTGTGATATCATCAAGTTCAAAGACCCACGGATCGCACGGTTTGTCGCGTACAGGCGCCACGGCGCTTTGAATATGGTGCTCACGGCCACGCCAGAGCATGTGCAGGCCTTTCGTCGCGCGTGTGGCCATGCTGGACCCATCGCGTTTGTTCCCTTTGACAACCCGCATTGGCCCCAATTTGACTTGCCACGGGTGGAATTCCCAGGCTTTTTAGGGTACGCCTTTGACCACGTGGAAATGGTTCGTGGGTTTGAACAATTCAAAGACACGGTGGTCAAATCCATCTTGAAAGAGATGATGCTCTTTGACACGCCTGAAAATGCAGCAGCCTATGGGCGCTTCATTGGCAAGCCTCCTTTTGCAGCGATCATTGGCGACGGGGACCACGGCATGATGCCAAACTACCACCTCACTTTCTCCAACCCGCTGCGTGAAGAGCTCAGCCACTTGGCCTTCCAAGAACGGATAGCTGTACTTACCAAAAGAATCGCTGCGGTGGACCACAGTATCACGCGCTCCACAGGACCACAAGCGTAGAGAATACTGTACCGGTAGCAGAAGTAGTAGTATTTCATGTACATTGTATTAATATTTTCTAAAATCAACGGGCATTTTACGAGATCGTGCAGGCGCCGATGCCGCAAAACGACGAGCAGTTCCGCTGCTGCTTGAGCGCCATCACAAACGCACTGGTCGCGGAATCCTCTTGGGAATCACCACCACCGATTTGTTTGTGGTCTTTTTTTGCACGGCTGCTACTGTTCTTCATTTCTTGCTGGTGTTTGGCTTGGTATTTCTTGAACGCAGTGGAATCGCCATAATAATGGCACAATTCCGAATCCACTTTTTTCACGCGGATCCGTGGTTGGCTCATGTAGGTCTGTGCAGGCACTGTGCCCTTGCCATCAGTATTGCCGCTGTGGGAGCCATTGGCTCCTCCGTTTCCTCCAGCTCCTCCTCCCGCTCCTCCAGCTCCACTGCCTCGTCGTCCGCCATTGGTAGGAAATTCATCTTTTGGGTTATTCAACGGCAATTTCAAGTACCGACAAATCGGGTTACACCTATGGGAAGCCAAAAACCGTTCAAATCCTTGGACCGCCATATTTCCTTTGCCAAACTCTTTGCCACTTCGTGTGTGGATCTGTGGGTCCGTGTAATGGTCCGCGACTCCTTGAATATCAACAATCAGCATTTGTCTTCCGGAGGCCTCGTACGTGAAATGGGAAAATGCCTGCGGCGTATTCCGGTCCAGTTCACTCACGTACCCAAAATTATTATTATGCTTGAGATATTCGCCTGCAATGTACGGCTCCACACCACAAATCGTGCCACGCATGGTCACATTGCCATCATCGGAAGTGCCACTGGGCACCAATTGCAAGATCCAGGCATCCAGAAACTCGACGCGTCGTGGCGGAAAGTAACTGTTGTACAATTTGGCAAATTTTGACGCCACAGCTTGCATTTCCACATCTCTGAAGTATGTATCTGGGTTTTCATTCACATCGATGGCGATCTTGGCCACGTAACTCACAGGACGTCCTTCACTGCCAAGCCGTGGGATCACACTGAGATCTTGTAAATGGAAAACTTGACGCAGGCCACCACGTCCAAATGGGTGGGAATCAATTTTCACTTTGATACGGCACGACGTCCACTTGCGTTTTTCGGAATCAAAGACATGTTTGATGGCGTCGCGTTCCCGTAAAATAGTAAAATCAGGTGGATCGCGATGCACGACTGGCAAATTGACTTGAATCAAATCGGTCGCGCGATGGATCGCTACATTAGACATCATTCAGAAACCATTTAGACATGTGAGTTACGTGGGGTACACATAGGGGGTACACTGCAGTATTACAGTAGAAGAACGTACTCTGGTCGGTGACGGTGAGCTCATCGACAAGTTGCAAGCGCCTGTCTTTGTACTCGGTGACCGTGATAAAGCCTTCTTGGTACAGTTTTTGTAGATTCAAAAGCTTTTCCACGCTTTCTGTGGATTCGTACGACCGCGCGCCATGTTGGTACGAGTTGTGGCTCATCATGGATGACGAGCCGTTGGAATCGTCGCTTCCTGTACGTCGGGAACGCGTCGTCTTGGAGTGGTTTGTGAGCGCTTCGTCTGCTTCTCCATCGCTGTAGTGGCCGCTCCCACTGTCTCGATCACTGCCACTGTCATCGCCTTCTTCGAGTTCAGAGGCGTCGTCATCTTCTTCTTGGTTATCATTGGGTTCTTCATGGTAAATCTCTTCCAAAATGGCATTTTGCAAGTCACCCAGTGGCGGCTGCTGCTTCTCCAGCGATCGCCATGAGTGGCCACTTGTGTAATTGCGCGCCATCTTGGAGGACGCCGCCGACGAGGAGGAAAACGCAAAGTCGGAGGACTGGGCGCGGCGCCGTTGGCGATGGCGAATGAACTGGGCCGGTGGCTGCGCTGGGATCTCCCGTGCTCTGGCTGCAGCGATCCCGCCGCTTGTAAAGCCTCCTCGGTCGTAGTACGCGTGTGTGAACGAGCTGGGAGCACTGGGAGTGTGGCGAAGCACGACGTCGGTGCTGTGGAAGCGGCGGCGCCGACCGCCAGCAGAAGCAGAGGCGTCGTTGGTTCCATGGTAGCCGCCGCTGTAGATGCCGCCGCTCCTTGCAGTAGGCACCTCTTCATCAGTCGTTTCGTCATCTTGGTCATCTTCTATGTCTTCTTCTTCTTCTTGTTGTCGTTTGGCGTGGTGTTGTTGTGGCAGTGTACTGAAAGACGCCGTGTGAAAAATACGATGGCTCTGTTGCTGTTGCTGTAGTGGTGGAGCGGCTTGTGCCGCCATGGAACGGATCCGCTTGGTCTCCTCGCCGATCGCAGGCAACGCGTTCCCCACTAACCGTGCTGGAGGCGCTTCCATGATGGTGTCTTTGTAATACAGAGACCAGAAGGATACGCTTTTGGAAAAAGTGATCTCTTGGTAATAGCGTCAGTGGGTGGGCCGCTACGGAAGGGGCGACTCCGGGACGTCTACGATGCCGTAGTGATTGTTCTTTGGCGCTTGGTGTCGCCGATCTACCGTGCTGTTGCTGTGGCGTGTGGAGCGATTTCTCGTGCGTCGTCGTCGACTACTGGGCAGCTCACCGTGTTTCCCATTCGCCCTTCGACTGTCAGTCGTCGGGGAACAAGAAAAAAGGAAGATGGACAAAGTGTGGCATTTGGCAATTTGATTGGATGAAATTCATGTCAAACACTTTCTCCTCATCTAAGACCAAAATGGTGTGACCCACACTATTTTGCATACACTGGACATCGATTGTGTGATCACCGAAAATGTTTCTAGCCAATCATCGAGCCGTATTTTGGTGACGGGTGGCAAAGATTATGCTTACCACCGGAACACCCGATTACGTGGTCGACTGGCCAAGACCACATTGAAGAGCTCACTTTAGCAAACGATTGAAGAGCTCTCTCATTCTACAAGTTGCACGCCAAAGCGCAAGGTGAGTTCATCTACATATCCACCACATCTCCATCTCGCTTCGCTTCTCACGGCAGCCGACAGCCAGTGACCATCCTCCTGATCCCGTTTGCAAGACTTCACACTAAAAAAATGCGACGCGCGCCATGGACTCGATTCGTTTGTATGGCTGCAGCAGTCATCGGCTTCTCATTGTCGCTGTTGGAACCAACGACTGTCTGTGCGCGTGAGATGGAGTTGGTCGCGAATGCCGCTGGAGAAGCGATGGCGATGGAGAGCTCACTCGAATCGGAGGCCTGCCAAATGACTGATGACACCAACGGTTTATGTGCTGCACAGATTCCAGAGATCCAGGTACCACCAGATAAAAACATGTTCCGTACTCGCCAAGTCGCATTCCAATTCGTCGCGAAAGAGCAAAGCGAAGGCGTCGGCGCGCGCGTGCGCCGCTCGCTCGGCTCGTTCAAGCTGCGCAATTTAGATCCGTTTCTCATGCTCGACGAGTTCAACGTCGGTCTGCCAGGAGGCTTCCCCGACCACCCACACCGAGGCTTTGAGACGGTCACATACATGCTTCCAACATCGAAAGGCCATATGTTGCACGAAGACTTTTTGGGCAACAAAGGCGAATTGCGTCCAGGAGATCTCCAGTGGATGACACCCGGCCGCGGCATCCTCCATGCTGAAATGCCAGCGACCGTCGAAGCGGCGCATGGCCTTCAGCTGTGGATCAACTTGCCAAAGGCGCGCAAGATCATGGAGCCGCAGTACCAAGAAATTAACCGTGAGACCGTTCCGCATGTCTTTGACGCTGACAAAAAAGTCGAAGCCATCGTGTTTGCTGGCGAAGTGTTTGGCCAGAAAGGACCCATTGAAACGCAAGCGCCAGTGACCTACATCCACTTTATCATGCAAAAGGACTCCACGCTGGAGTACCGCATCCCAGCAGGCCACAACGCGTTTGTGTACACGCTCGTCGGTGGTGGAGTCTGTGCGGGCAAGAAGATCACAGCCCATGAAGCGATCGTCTTGGAGCAAGAAGGCGACGGCATCCAAGTCGCGACAACCGAAGGACTCGAGTTCATTGTGATCAGTGGCCAGCCATTGAACGAGCCCATCGTGCAGCATGGTCCGTTTGTGATGAACACGGAAAATGAAATCCGCCAGACCATTTTTGATTTCCAAGGTGGCAAAAACGGGTTTGAAAATGCGCCAAACTGGGAGTCGGAACTCTCCCAGCGCCGCTACAGCCACTGATCAAGGTAAACGAGACACTGGTTTTGATATACATTCTCCGCAGTAGTGTAGGATATACGACCCATTTTAATCATGAAAATTTGTATTGCACCATTTTGTGTTTTTGCACGAAGTATGCATTGATACTGGACAAGTGCCGTTTTCCTTCCACTGTGCACGGGGGGGGGGGGGGGGGGGGGGGGGGGGGGGGGGGGGGGGG
>JAADWJ010000208.1:0-33948 GCA_023336165.1 Pythium monospermum
CAACGCCAACGCCAACGCCAACACCAACACCAACACCAACACCAACAACTACGTTTTCTCCGACGAGTTCCCATGGCGCAGGCAATGCTGCCAAAACCGCAGCCGATGATGCGTTGGCGCGCAAGTCGCGCGCGGGGCGCCGTCCTGGCGCCGTATGGGAGTTTTTCACACCAGTTCGCACGGACCAGAACAAGACCCACGCGACGTGTGACTTTTGTGCTCGCCGCTGTGCTGGCGTGGCCGCGCGCATGGTGACCCACATCTTGAAGAAGTGTCCGTCGGCGCCACCACACGCGATCGATGCGCTTGCGTTTGCGATCGCACAAGACCCACCAGAGAAGCGCCAGCGAGTCACTGGACCAACCAGCGAGGCTGGTGCAGGTGGAGGCGTGGGTTTGGCTGCGTTTGACGATGGCAGTAACGCTAGCAGCGACCAGAGCAATGTTGGCGAACATCGCCACCATGGTGGTGGTGCTAACGTTACCAACAAGACCACTTTACCAGTGTATCATGAGACCCAACTCGCTCATACACGACTACCAGCTTTCACTGATACTGCCACGCAGGCGATGCAGCATCTCGTGGTTGCGTGTCTTCGCCAACGGGTGCCGCTGGAATTCCTCGAGGACGACTTTGTCAAAGATGCGTTGGCGCTGCTGAGGCCCGGACTGACCAGCAATGCGACTGCGACGGCGCTTCGCGAGAGCGTGGGTGCCACACTGGCGAACGGCATGGCCCAGTGGATGCAGACCAGCCGCAGCTTCACGTACATTCTCCATCGTCCGCCATCTCGTGGCGAATGGCGTGGCGAGTGGCGTGGCGCCGACGACCAGCGACACTTTCTGCTTCTTGCAGAAGCCAAAGACGCACCGTTGGACTTTGTTGGCGCGCAGCTGCAGATATTGAGCCAAGAAACCATCGTGGGGGTTTGCTACGGCTCGTCGTTAGCTGCCGGCGCCACTGCGTCAGCAACAGGCGAGTCAGTGGCGGCGGCAGCAGCATCGCTACCACTCCTCTACGATCGCATCGCATTGCGTAGCAAGTGTCTGTTACAAGCAAGCTTCTGTCTATGGGGCCACGTTGTGGATGCCGTGCCACAGATCCACTCAGTCGCGCTGGGCGCTGCCGAGATCGCTCAAATGTGCGCTGTGCTTCACGACGCCTCGAGCGACAATGCCATGGCTGCTGCTGGTGACCCACAACAACGTCTCACTGCTTCTGCCTCCACCATCGCAGCTTCCCTTCGCGACGACTGGAGCTTGCCTATGACTCTTTGCAAGCGGCTGCATGGGTCCAGCCAGTCGCTGCAGCTGTGTGAGCCTCCGATGACCACGCGGACCGATTTTTGGAAGGAATTGGCCGATGTAGATACGCTGCTGGCGCCATTTTCGTGGATGTTTGCGTTGTGTGAGAGCAAACGCGTGTGCTCGAGTGAACTGGTGGTGCTTTGGATCTGGTTGCTCGCCAAGATCGAGCAGACGGCGGCGGCCTCTTCCGTGTTGTTGGCCGCAGACGAAGACCAGCCAGACCACCAGCGAGCGCGGCTGGCCATGCGCGTGATGGCGACCATCTGCAACACACTGGAAGACCACCACGTGGTCGCGCTGTTGCTGGATCCACGGATCCGTGGCGCGGGCTTGTCTGCCACAGGGCGTCGCAACGCCAAGGCGCTGGTCGTGCAAGTCGCGTCGCGGATCGCGTCGTCCACGCAGCAATCACCGAAGGCAACAACCGAGCTCTCTACGGACCAACGGCAAGCGTTGTTGGTCCAATTAGGGTTTTACATGACCAAGACAGGCTTCTTTGCCGACCAAGTTGCATGGGAAATGGCGCGCGGTGCGTCGCCCGAGCTTTTCTGGAAAGATTACGCGCAAGACGCGCCGGAACTCGCCACGGTGGCGATGGCAGTGCTGTCGTTTGCGCCTGTCACGTGCCAGACATCCGAGTTTCTGGACGGCATTGGTGAAGCAACCACGTCTGCCAGCAGCGACGCTACTGGTACTGATACATCTGGTTGTGCTGATGCTACGACGTTAACTGGCGAGCCCTTCGATGAGCGCCAGATCAAATTCCATTTTGAGCGCAACCGGAAACACAGCCGGGACGAGATGGCCACCATACTCACCAAGTATCGCGACTTGCTTGCCCCCGTGGTCGACATTTCAGCCACATTTGATGCCAACAGCAGACTATTACCAGCAGCAAAGCCCGTGACGCCATTGGTCGACGCGGTGGATGCCACGTTGCAGTCTCTGCGGCTCGCTGGATCGCTCACAGAGACCGAAGAAGAAAGTACTGGCCAGCAGCAGGTCGAGGTGTCCTGGTTCGCATTCCAAAGCGAATCCGATCAGCTGGAGATCGAGATTACGGTCAGAAACCTGATCCCGCTCTCCCTACTGAGCATGCGTCCGCCACCACTAGCTAACGCCACCACTGTGACGGATAGTGCTGCTGCTGGGTCCTTGACCCAGACCTTGATGGTCTGAATGTTTTTCATTTGTTTTCACAATCTAGTCTTGGATACTACTCTAAATTATCAAAATACACACAAAATCCATTGAAATTACCGATATTGAATTCGTCACACACAAACAGCATCCATCAGCCGACGACGGGATATTTGATCGTTTTGACCGCCTTGGCGCTCGCGCTCTCATCAAGCACCATTACCGGCAGAGACGTCGACACGACTACCCCCTCTTGTCGCTGCCCCTCTCTTCCCCCTAATGACGCGCTCCCACGTGGGCTCTCTCCTGTTGCTTGGCGTGGTCTTCCACGCCATCTACGTGCTGAGCATCTTCGACATTTACTTCACGTCGCCCATCGTGCCCCACATCGAGTCGCTCTCGTACGCGACCCACAGCAGCAGCACTTCCGGTACAAGTACCAGTACCCAAGGCGACCCATCTCTGCGCCCGCCGGCCAAGCGGCTCGTCGTCTTTGTTGCCGACGGCTGCCGCGCCGACAAATTCTTCGAAAGCAACCAGACCCATCTTGACAATAGGGATGCGCCAGAGCGCCGCGTGTCGTTTCTTCGCGACGTCATCGAGCGCCGCGGCTCCTGGGGCGTCTCCCACACACGCGTGCCCACCGAATCACGGCCAGGCCACGTGGCACTGTTTGCTGGCATGTACGAAGACGTGAGTGCCGTGACCAAAGGCTGGCAAGATAACCCCGTGGATTTTGACTCGATTTTCAACCAAAGCCAACATGCGTGGCTCTTTGGAAGCCCCGATATCGTGCCCATGTTTGCGCGTCGCGTGGCACATGCCACGGAGCTCCATTACTCACACGAAGAAGAAGACTTCGCGTCCAAAGATGCCTCTTCTCTGGATGTCTGGGTCTACGACCACTTGGCACATTTACTAATGGTGCAGGCGCCTCAAAATGATACGTTACGAGCCCAATTACACAGCTCCCAAGTGGTTTTCTTTTGCCATTTCTTGGGAATTGATACAAATGGCCATGCGCATCGTCCAAATTCCAAGGATTACCTCAATAATATCGCACTGGTGGATGAATTAGTGGAAAAAACAAGCCGTTTGATTGAGGAATTTTATGATTTCGATGGGAAAACGGCGTTTGTGTTTACTGCCGACCACGGGATGAGCAATAAAGGCGCCCATGGCGATGGCGATCCGAGTAATACACGCACTCCCTTGGTGGTCTGGGGCGCGGGGGTCTCCAAACCCGAGCCACTAGCCATGGGAGAACAAGAACAAGACCAAATTGAATTGCCCACGCAGTCCAAGAGCCAAGTCACGGCTCAATTAATTGCACAGCAAGACCAAGAAACACTCGCGTTTTCGCAGTGGGGGCTTTCCCATTTGAAACGCAAAGACGTCATGCAAGCCGATGTCGCGCCACTGATCAGTTCCCTGTTGGGCTTGCCCTACCCACGCAATTCGGTCGGTGTATTGCCGTTTACTTTCTTGGCAAAAGGCAAATACCGAACAAAAGCCGTGGTTTCCAATGCCAAACAACTATTTTTGCATGCGAAAAAAAAAGAACACGAAAAGCAAGCGAAAACCATGTTTTTGTTCACGCCGTTTCTGAAATTTCGGGACATTTTACCACAATTGATCCTGGAAATGGACAAAAAATGGCAAAACAACCAATATTTGGACGCGGAAAAGCAAGCGCAACAAGTGATTTCCATTTGTTTGGAAACGTTGGATTATTTCCAACGGTACGATTGGTTTTTCCTGTTCAGTGTGATTGTATGTGGGTACATTGGCTGGATTTTGTACTTGGCTGTGGTGTATTTTGCACCACAAACAACCAAAAAAGACTTTGATGGCCTCAAGCAGTTGTATTTTGCCAGTTGTGAGACCAAGTTTTTGCTGGTGGTTTTTGTAGTTACGGTGTTTTTGAGCTTGGAAAGCTCCCCGTGGACGTATTTCGTGTACGCTGCGTTCCCATTGGTCTTCTGGAACGCTGTGTGGACCCACCGCCGTGTGCTTGTGCTGGCTGCTACGTCCTCCGCGACTAGTACGACTACCAGTGGTGGGTGGCGCAAGAAGACGACCCAGTGGGTCCAGACGGCGTGGATGGTGGTGTCGCTGGAGCTGGTCGTGCTAGGCTACAACCACCGGTGGATCTTTGGGGTCGTGTTTGCACTGTTGGCGCTGTGGCCACTGGTGGAAAGTGACCAAGCCACCATGGCGTCCACATCCACAGCGTCCACAAGAAGGACAGCGTCGCCGTGGTGGTGGTGGTCGCTGGCGTGTCTCGTGATCTCCGTGTTCCCGTTGTTACCCGCCGAGTATGGCGAACACACGGCGCTTGTGGTCGTCGGTGGGCTTGTGCTCATGGCGCTGGCTCGCACATTAGCGACCTCGGCCACACGGCTGCGCGTGCTTCCGTTGCTTGGCTCACTCATCGCTGTCCACCTCACCATGGACTTCCTCAGCCACAAGACCAAGCCACCGCAGCTTCTCACTCTTGCCAACTGGGTGCTCGCACTATCGCCCATCGCATGGCAACTGCTGGCTGGCGGCGGACGTTCCCAGTCACACAAATCTTCTTCTTCTTCTTCCCAACGGGAACAGCTCGTAGAGATTTCGTTGGCACTGGCGCCGTCGTTTGTGCTGCTCAGCATCTCGTACGAAGTGCTCTTCTACGCGTCGCTCACGTTTCTGCTGCTTTGCTGGCAAGACATGGAAGACCAACAAGACTTTCTCCATCAAACGTCCACGTGGAACGATCTTCGGCGTGCGTTTTTTTTCTTGCTGCTCATCAAAATCGCGTTTTTCGGCACCGGCAACGTCGCCAGCATGAGCTCGTTTGAGATTTCGTCCACGTACCGTTTTGTCACGGTCTTTGCGCCGTTTCTCATGGGCGCGTTACTGGTCATCAAGATCCTGATCCCATTTCTGTTGGTCGCAAGTACATTTGTCATGATCGTCCAACAGCCACGACGACGCCGTAGCCATGGCCATGGAGATGGACATGACAGTCAGCATGCCCAGCAGGACTCGTCGTCCCGCTATTTTGTGCTGGTGATCGCCATGTCGGATTTGCTGGCGCTTCAGTTTTTGTTTTTAGTGCAAAACGAAGGCTCGTGGAAAGAAATCGGCAATTCCATTTCCATGTTTGGCATCGTGAATGCGCAAATCGTGTTTGTGCCGCTGCTATTTGGACTCGCCACGCTTTTGATCGGCAGGCAACGCAATTCCACCAAAAACACAAGTCAGAGAGACTGGAAAGCCCATAAATCAGCGTAAAATACGGTCTAAACCACGTTTAAATGGAATAAAATAGATTTATCATTTTGGGGGGTTGCTGTTTTTAGCTAATAATGTCTTCAGTAGCGTGGATGGCTGGATGAGAGCTTTATGTGCTTGCGGTGACTGCTGGCGTCGCTTCTGTTGCTTTTGGTGGCGCCGCATCAGCTGGAGCAGCAACCGGAGCAGCAGCAGCAGCAGCAGCGACTGGCTCTGCTGGCGCCGCCGCGACTGGCGCACTGCTAGCCGTGGTCGCTGTGGTGGTCGGAGCCGGCGGCGCGCCTCCTTCGGCCAGCGTCGGCGTGACGCTCATCTCTTGGATGTTGACGTACGCGACGATCACGGTCGTGTCATCGATCACTTGCTCTTCTTTCATCCACCGCCTGTTGGCTTCCATGATCAGCAAGTCCACTGCGACTTTCGGATCTTTTTGGGCCATGGTGATGTCGATCACTTCTTCGTTCGACATGAATTCCCACAGCCCATCGGTCGCGATCACAAGACAGCGGTCGTTTTCGTCCAAAAGGCGCGTCGTAAACTCTGGCTCGGAGATCACACCGGCAGTATGCGCGACTGCATCGCCAAGCGACCGCGACATGGCCAGCCCAGGCACGTCCATGTGGCCCAGCCACACGCGCGGCGGGCCGTCGATGCCGTCGTCGTACTCGACCGCAAACACACGACCGCCACTGGCCAAGATGCGGGCCTTTTCCGCGGGTGTATCGGGCTTGTGGTCGCTTGAGACGCCAGCACAGGAGACCCGTGGCGCGCCGTCCGAGTTGGTGCCAATGTAGCCTCTCGTGATCCGCGAGTCGCCGACGTTGCCGACGACCAGCAAGTTTTCGCGGATCACACACACCACGGCGGTCGTGCCGCTGAACTCAGTGTCAATCGCCGGGTCTCGGAGCACACCTTTCTCGACCGCATGGAGCACATCGTGGATCGCGGCCTTGATGCCCTCGGCGTCGGCCTTCAAGTCGCCCGTGGTCGCAAACTTGGCATGCTTGAAAAGCTCACCCGGGAATTTGTCCCGGATCGTGATGGACACGGCATCGCCGGCTTCTCCGTGGCCGTCAAAGACACAAAGCAGAAGCGACTTGGACTCGGGGTCATGGCGGATGATCATCGAGTCTTGGTTTTTTTTACGTGGGTTATACGGCGCGTACCCCTTTTTGGATAACCCGGCATAGGCGGCGATCGCACTGGAGCCGTCTTCGACATTGTCGATTTCTTGCGTGGACACTTGGGACATACCTTCCACCAGTTTGTTGTCGCTCACGACCGAGAGACGGCGCCGCTGCAGCGCCATGTTGTGGTCGCCAGAGTCCGCGCCACCTCCTGGGATGGGCGTCTTCTGGGAGATTCCTTTCGGAGAGACCACATTCTGGGCCGCGACCAGATCCTGCTGACGCACCTTGACGATCGAGCCCTTGCGAAGCGCCATCGTTTTTTGTTGGTGTTGCTGTGGTGGTTTGGGTGTGTGGTGAGCGGGGGTCGTCCAGGCTTTTTGGGAAAAGCGGAAGTGTGGAATCCGAAAGAGAGAGAGAGAGAAGAGAGAGCACTGCGTTTTGTCTATCCAGTGGTGGGTGAGCCCAAGGAAGGGATCAGAAAAAATCCGATCTCCACGAGCGGCTATTCTCGCTGCCGACTTGGCTCTGTTCCGACAAGGGCACCAGCACGCGCTGGCAAAACAAAACAAAAAAGAAAAAGCCACGAATAGAAAATACGGCTGTCTAGATAGCACGAGATCGCATCAGCTTCCTCAAGCTCTCTCCACTTGGAATTGGAATTCACAGGACGATAAAAAGATAAGAATAACTCAGCGCGAGCAGCCCACGTCTGCGATCTTTTGTGTGAATGTAAAATGCGCTTTCGCGGATACTGGACTGCCACACATTACCCTTCGCAATAAGTAGTAGATATGGTAGTTAGGATCTGATGGGAGCAGTACGATGTGTGAAAAAAAGCGAAGACTTTTGATTGACTTCCGTCCACTACCACTACGGGCATGCCAGCCATACAGTAGTAGAATCCGTTACTATAATACCTACTACTGCCTTCATCCACCCAAATGTACGACGACAAGAACGAGAGAGAGAGAGAGAAGCAAAAGAGACGCTCCTAGTCACTGTCGCTGTCATCGCTGTCGTCGCTATCCGACAGACTGAGCGTGATTTTCTTGGCTTTGTCGTGGTCCGAGTCGTCGTCGCTGTCGCTGCTGTCGTCGTCGCTTTCACTGGAACTGCTGTCCTTCTCATCCTGTGCGGATTCCGCGGCGGCGGCGTCGCCATTTTCCAGTCGCCTCTTTTTCCGCAGCGTCTCCACATCGTCGACCACGTCGTCGTCGTATAAAGCGGTCCGCTTTTCAGGCAACTTGAATTTCTTTCTCAAAATTTCCATCGCCTCGGCGGGCAGTGGGTCCCCAGTCTTCCAGGACTCGGGCAGCGTCACGCCGTGCTCCTGAGAGAGAGAGACAGATTATCAAATATTAGGATTTCCCCATCTATTCCCACCCATACTAAACGCAGAACATAATACACGTACGGCTAGTGAGCTGCGGCCCATGTAGTGGAGCAGCGCATCCAATGGCAAGTCCACCGGGTCGCCGGGCTTCCACCCGGACGGCATTTGCTTGCGGATCCCGGCTTCGGTCGCTCCGAGGCCCACGGGGATGCCATTCAACTTGATGGCGTCTGCTGCTGCTGCTGCATCCTTGTCACTTGCTCCTCCTGCTCTTGCACTGGCGTTGGTCGCCGAGTACGCAGCGCCCGTCTTGTCACTTGCAGAGGAGGAAGAGGCGTCTTGGGTCACGATCTCATCCACGACGCCGCGGCTGAGCACACCGGCGCGCATCATATGCTCTTGTGGCGCCGGCGGCATGAAGCCAAACATTGGGAACTAGATGATATGGTTAGTTAGTATCAGTATACTTCTCCAGGTAGCCCAGTGGGGAATAAGTGTACTGTACCCCAGGTCGCCATTCTTTTGGTGCCGACGTCGTACTGGCGATGCGATGCGCGTACGCCACCACTTCTCGTGGGTCCAGCAGCACTGTGTGTGGGTCATGATACAGCGTTAAATACAAGTTGGCCTGCCTCACGTACGGTATCTACTGTACCTTTGTGTTTCTGTTTGGCTTGCTGCAAGACGCGGTCGTGTTTCTTGAGCACTTGGGCGATTTGCTCTTGCGATCGCCTCAATTGAGACGCATACTGGACGACTTTTTGTTGTTTGTCTTGGATTTCCTGGTGGATTTTGGCGAGCCGTTTCTGGGCGATTTGATGCTGGACGACTGCAAATAGTATCTGTTTCTAAGTACTGTCCTTCTGATGTACTAATACAAGCGTATGGATGCAGAGACAAAACAAACGTACGCTTCTGGACGCCTGCTAGCAAGTCGCGGTCTTTGTCCAGCACTTTGTGGAACGTATCGTTGACCGTGCGGATGCGCGTGGTCGTGATGGTCGACGGCGGGCTGTCGGGAGCGGTTTTATAGTTAGTTACACACAGCACGACCGAGCGAAACACACAGACATACAGCCACAGATACACACACAGTGACAAGAGGAACTCACAGTGAGGCGGCGCTCAAGGACTCGAGAAGCTTGGTGACCAAGAAGCGGTGCTCGTGGAGATACACCTCGACATCGTCCCGGACACTGGGCATTTTTGTTTTTGTTTCGGGCTTGGGCTTTTGGGAATGCCAAACTACCAGGTTAGTACCCCATGGGGAGGTACAATTTAAATTGTACCAATTGTATGGTACACTGGCGGCCATCACCCGTTCATTTTTGTGACCGACATCTTGAAAAGCTCAAAAGGTGACCAAACTGAATTGACGATGGCAGCGCCACCGCCCTCTGGAAGTGCGGACGACAGCGACGATTGGCGCCAATACGAGCGCGACTACTATACACTTCTCGGTGTGGCTCGCGATGCCTCTCAAGAAGAAATCCGTGCGCGTTTCTTGGCGTTATCGCGCGAGTTCCATCCTGACCGCTTGCGGAAGCACCAAGATCCGGCGCTGATCGCCGTCGCCAACACGCAATACCCGATCTTGGACCGCGCATACAAAGTGCTCAGTGACCCGATGACGCGCCACGTGTACGATATCTACGGCGAGCGCGGCGTCACGGCGTACGACCAAAGCGGCGCGTTGCAAAATGTCGTGGGCATGCACTTGCGCGCAAGCGACGACGCGCAAAAGCAAGTCGAACAAGTGCTTCGACGGCTCAACCAGCAAGCGCTCGAGGCCCAATTCTCGTCGTTTAGCGAGATGAACATGAGCGTCGATGCCTCGGACTTTGTGGCGTCGCCGATGCGCGGCTTGACGTCTCTTTTGCGCGGCGACCGGCGGCTCATTGAGCGTACGGCCATGACCATTCACCAGCGGACAACGTTCCCACTGTCGCGGTCCACCAAGCTCACGCTGGGCGGGTACATGTACGACAAGCAAGGGCTGGGCATGGGCTGCTTCACCACACGGCTCGACTACACGTCGTCGGATCCGAGCACGCCATCCTGTGCGATTTCGACCGAACTCGGATGGACCCCAAAGCTCCATTGCCAAGTCTCGCAGCCCATCTCCCCGTACACAGTGGTCATCTGGGTGCCAGAGATGGATTCCCATGGACTCGCCATGTCGTTTGGCGTGAACCACTTGCTCCACGCGAAACTCAACGGCGCGATGATGTACAGCACACGCGATGGGCTCTCGGCGTCCCTTAGCAATGACTCGCAATTCGCGCATAACTCGGTCGGTGTCTCAGTGAGTCGAGCGGGTGGGCCAAACTTGTCACTTGCGTTTCGCCGCGCGCTTCTTAATGCCACCATGCAAGTCAAGACGTCGATCCAGGCGAATTTGGTCAACGGCATTTCGCTTGTGCTTGGTGGTAGCAAGCAAATTTCCACCCGCACGCGGCTCGCGATGGGCGTGCTACTGGCCAAGACGGGCGTGACGCTGCGTGTGGGCTTTACACGGGGCTCGGTGCGGTTCGTGATGCCCATTTTTCTGTCGCCTTTCTCTGGCCAATCGGCGGTTGCCACGTTTCTTGCGGCTTCGACCCCGTTTGTGGTCTCGGCCGTCATCACGCAGCTTGTCAAGCCAGCACAAGAACGGAAACGCCGTCGTGAGGCCGAACAAAAGCGCGAGCTGCGGCTCCATTACGTGAGCTCGGCGAGACGCTGTGCGCTCGCGCAGCAGCAGCTCATGGCCTCTTGTGCACGAGAGAAAATGGCGCTGGAAACTTCCAAGCGAGACGATCGAGGACTTGTGGTGTTGCTCGCGCGGTACGGGAAAGACCCGACCAACCCGGATGCCACTGACCGCAGCCTGGGGCCATCGCCAGCGGGCGCCGCTCATGATGGGAGTGGTGACAATGGCGAGCCGACGACGACGACCCAAGCCACAAGCGCTGCGAGTGGAGGAGGGGACGGTGGCGGCGACAGTGAGCAAGATCAACAGGTTTTGGCTCAGAAATGGGTCGATGTGACGGTGCCCATGCAGTTTTTCGTGCAAGATTCCACGCTCACACTGCCTGGCGGGTCGTCCAAGGCCAGTTTGCTGGGCTTTTACAACCCGTGTGCGGGTCTCGAGACGACTTCTATAACGACTTCTACCGCACAGAAAGTGTCCCCACAACTGTACGTTTCTCTCTTTTCAGCTTGGTCCACGCAGGCACTGAACGATCTCTCATCTTTCTTTTTATGGTCTTTTTTCAGGTATGTTCGCTATGCCGTGGGTGGCGATGTGTTTGAAGCCACCTTTGACGACCACCAGACCGTGAGTTTGCCCTCGCGGTACGCGCAGGCCATGGGCAAAGCCGGCAGTGTCTACTAAAGGTCTTTTAGTAGTCAGTCAGTCAGTTAGATCCGAATCCAATAGATACACACGATGGAAAAAAACAAAAAAAACGATGAAGTGAGATGGTGGTAGTATTGAGAGTATTTCACGAAAGAAGTGCTGGAAGCGTGTGGACAAACTCATCGACGATGGCAAACAAAGGCACCGTGGAGCGACCAGCGCTGGCGACACCACTGGTACCTGAGAGCTGCTGCTGGTGATGATGGTGGTGCTGTTTCGTGAGCAAAATGATCGCGATCGCGTCGAGAAAGTCGGTGAACACGAGCTCAATGTCGCCAAAGAAAGGGTCCAAGGACACACCGGCGCTGCTGCTGTTGTTGTTGTCGCTGGTGGTATCGGTGTTGTTGCTATTGTCCGTCAGGGAGAAGGCAACTTGTAAAGCAGCGAGTGCGTGGCGCACGCGGAACGACGAGGAAAACACGTGGAGCTCTCGCATGAGCAGCGACAGCAAAGAGCGGACCGCGACTGTCTGTGGCGGTGGTGGGCATGACGCTTCTTCTTTTTCCTCATCGTCATCCTCTTGGTCTTGACCGTCTGGCGTTGGGTGTTCCATGGGTTTCACACCGTCGAGGCGGCCTTGTGGGCGGTGGCATGCTGCGGCAAAGAGCCGCTGGAAGGCATGGTGGTGTTTCTGGTAGATACTGTGGAGTTCTTTGGTGTGAAGCTGCTGGTGGTGGGACGCCGTCCATGGGTCGCTGATGGTGTCGTTGGTTCGCGACGCGTGTTGCTTCTGCTGCCGCTCGTGTGTGAGCTGCTCGTGGAAACCAGCAAAAGCCTCGGCTAGTGACGCAATCGGTTTCTGCTGAGCAGCCTCCGCCTCGTCGCCACCGCATTGCTGTTGTTGCTGCTGTTCAAACGCCAAGCGCACAAGCAATTCGACAAACTCACGGTAGAGAATGAATCGCACAGCTGGGATGACTTCAGGCAGCGACACGGCGAGCGTCACCGGGTCGGTGGTGAACACCACGGGCAGCGAGGCGTTGTTTGTGACACCCGCCGCGTCCCGCTGGGCGTCTCGAATTTGCTGGAGAAGTGATTCCAGGTGGCCGCCACTGAGCCGCAAGCCGCTGTCCGCGAGAAGCCGACGGCACTCGTAGTACTCCATGAGCATCGCGCCAGGGTCGGATGAGGAGCCGTCATCACTTGTGTAAACTGGCGGCGGCTTTAAAGGACTCACGGACTGGCGCGTGGGCGATGAGTGCGTTGCATGGGGTGAGGGGTGGGTCGTGTACTGGCGATACAACGCGCGGAGATCCGTGTTGAGACGGAGCACGGCGTGTTCGATGAGCTTGCGTGCTTTGTCCTGCGCGTCCACGGGCAACAAGTCGTCCACAAAGAGAACGATCTTGCTGGTCGCGCTCATGGCCGGGTGGTGGTCGCTGCTGGTAGTAGTAGTGGTAGTAGTAGTCGTGGTGGAACCCTCCATGGCACGGTCGTCGCAAAAGTCGCCAACGACCACGCGGCCGTCTTCATAATAAAAGACGCCACGGCCGTGCTTGACATTGTCGAGCCACTCACCTTCGTAGCGCGCGCCATTGGCATAGAAAAATGTCCCGCGGCCGTGCCGAACACCACTGGCAAACTCTCCTTCGTACCAGTTCTTCTCGCGCCGCTTGGCCGAGCTGCCCAGCCACACGTGGTGGCCGTGGCCGTGTGGACGATCGTGGAGCCAGTTACCGTCATATTTTTCCACGGCCCCAGCGACGGCGGAAGCAGTGGCTGTGGTCATGCTGGGGTCGGCCATCCAGAGCATCGTGCCATGGCCACACTTGATGTCGTCGACCCATTCTCCGACGTACACGTTGCCACTCGCGTACCGCATCTCTCCGTGGCCGTGACGCTTGCCGTTGCGAAAAGTTCCTTCGTAGCGTACGTTCTGGTCGTCATCAAACACGAGCACGCCAGCGCCATGTGGAAGCCCGTCCACCCATTGGCCCTCGAACCGTGCATTGCTGGACGCCTCCACTACCAGCTCAGAGGAGCCCCCGTCTGCGTGGTACGAGAAGCACAACGGCGCCATGTGATGCTGTTGCGGCTGAGATGGTCGATAGGGGCTGCCAGGGTCTCCGTGAGGGTCGCCTTGTTCGTTTAACGACACCGAGCCACGTGTGCCTGACCGGAAGATGCCTTGGCCGTGGCGCTTCCCACGCACCACGTCGCCTGTGTAGGAGCTACCATTTGGCCATGTGTACACGCCTTGTCCTTGCATCTCGTTGTCCACAAAGGCCCCTTCAAACACCACACCGCTGGTCCATTCTATGCGTCCGTGGCCATGCATGCGACCGAAATGGAAGTCGCCAGTGTACGTGAACCCAGTACGGAACACAGCGGTGCCTTGGCCATGATATACAGGATCGTCGCACAGTGGCACTTGCAGTGTCTCGCCTTCGTAGTTGATGATGACGTTGCGTAACACGCGCGGATCAAGCGGTGGCTTGTGCAGCGGGTGCGTCGCTTTTCCGTGAGGTTTGGTGGAGACACCTGCATGGTGGCTCACTGGTACATCGCCCTCCGTCGCTTCTGGTGGCGGAGACGTGGCGTCCTTTGCGTCCTCTCCGCTACGCTCATGCTCCCCCTCATGCTCATTCGCTTCAACGCTCATCGCTGTCGAGGTAGTAGTAACACTGTTCGGTCTTGATGCCTTCTTGCACCAAAAAAAAAAAGCACTTGAAAACATGAAACGACACAAAATGTGTGAAAAATGGGTACACTATGTTCGTAACAGATATGCTTGCAATCGTGTTCTTTCGTTAAGAACGTTCGACGAACTCAACGGCAAGCAACAAAGCAACAACTCCCACACCAGAATGACGCAGCCCGCGGTGGCTCGTGGCGCAGCCGCAGCGACGCCATCGCCGTCGCTATCGCCTGCGATGGCCGTGGTGACATCTGCGCTCAAGCAGCGTCGCAAATCCAAGGCTCAGAAAAAGGCGGCAGCGTCTGCAGCAGCGCTGCTGATCACCACGTCGCCGTCCAAGAACGGAAAGAAGAACCAGCAAAGAAACTCTCCGCCGACCATGCTGACGCTGGCGTCGCTAGCCACGCCAGACTTTACGACGCCCTCGTCGTCGCCTAAACCTAAAAATGCAAATGGAAGCGCATCTACTACGTCTCGGGTCATCCCCAAATTCAGTCGCTTGGCGCTCACAGATCCGCCCATCTCACCATCCAACAACCGAGCCACCGTAGGCAACAGCAGTACCACCACGCTCCCACCACCGCCGCCGACGAGCTCCTCCGCCATGTCTCCTTTGTCGATGCAGCGCATGCACCGGCTCCACAACCTTCAAATCCAGACCGACTTCTCCTCAACGGCAACCACTGCATCAGCCTCTTCCACGTCGCCCTTGAGCTCCCCAACATCCACCTCCTCTACTTTGTCTTCCATCGAAAAAAAGAAACTGATGGCTGCCGCCGCCGGCAAGACAACGGCAGTAGCACCACCACCACGGCCATTACCGCCGACATCATCGGCAAAGCACATGTTCCGGCTCTCGGATTTCTTTTACAAAGAAGTCTTTGGCGTCCACGATATCAAGTCGAGTGACGAAATGCACCAAGAACGCGTGCAAAACTTCCTCGTGGTGCCGTACAACATTGAACAGCTGTTCGTCTTTGGCGTGTTCCTGGCGCTGGACAGCTTTTTGTACGTGTTCACGTACTTGCCGCTGCGCATTCTCTTTGCCTGTGGCTGTGCGGTGACATCATTTTCCTTCCACACGCGCGTGTTTCGACGGACCCATTTCTACGATCTCATGGTCGCCGTGATCATCGCCGTCGGCACCTTTGTGCTGTGGCAAGTCGATATGTCGCGTATGTACCACGCGATCCGAGGCCAAGCGATGATCAAGCTGTATGTGCTGTTCACGATGATCGAGATCTTTGATAGACTTTTCTCGTCGCTTGGCCAAGATGTGCTGGACTCGCTCTATTTCACGGCGCGGTTCCAGCCGCGCCGTGTTTCGCGCATGGCCATGGATTTCGGTGTCGCGATCGTGTACGTCGTGCTCCACGCGCTGCTTCTCTTTGCGCAAGTCGTGACCATCAACGTCGCCATCAACTCGAGCAACACGTCGCTGCTCACCCTTTTGATCTCCAACAACTTTGCAGAACTCAAGGTGCGGTTGGATTCTAGGTGGATAACCTACAGATGACCCAGTGATGACTGTACTCACCTTGTTGATTCTTATTTGCCACAGAGCTGCGTGTTTAAAAAGTTTGAAGAGCAAAATCTATTCCAAATCGCCTGCAGCGACGTCGTTGAGCGGTTCAAACTGCTCTTGATCATCGGACTGATCCTCTTGCAGTCCAACTACAGGGATGTCGCCTACGGAATCGTACGTGTTTGTGTCTAGCGCTACGTGGTGGCTCTTTTCTTGTTCTTGGTTGCTAACGGCCCTTCTCCACCAAATATAACAGACCATGGTGATGCTGGCCGAGATGGTCATTGACTGGCTCAAGCACGCCTTTATCACGAAATTCAACCAAATTTCACCGTCCGTGTACTCGAAATTCATCACCATCTTGTGTCGCGATCTCACGGGATGGAAAAACGAAGACACGATCTTGGACCACACCCACCACGTCTCGAGGCGGCTCGGCTTGGTCTCACTGCCACTGGCCTGCGTCGTGCTTCGCATGGTCAGCAAGGCGCTCCATGATGACTCGCCCATCACACTGGCGTCGCCCAGCGGCGTGCTGGTCACACTGGCGTTTTTCCTGTGTCTCGCGGCGTTCAAAGCGCTGCTCAGCTTGGTGCTCATGATTTACGCCTGCCGCTCCGGAAGACTCGACGATACGCGGCCCAAGAGCCCGCGTGCCGTGCGGCAACTGGAATCCATCCACCGGTACAAATTTTAATACGGTGGAAAAGAAAGATGCGGAGATGCAAAGAAAAAACGGTAATACTATGTTTTATTATGGCTAAAATCGTGGGTTTTGGTGTCTTCCTAATTCTCGTTTCTTTCTTGTCAAAATGGGGCAAAAGGTCACAACATGCAGGCAGCATCCATGCCCCAACTGCATACCATTGTGTTGTGCCTTTCATATTCTGTTGTTGTTGTTTCTTTTTGCACTTGGCTCTTCACGGTCGTTTTTTTTTTGTTGTATTTCTTCCTTTTCCGACATACTGATACACTTGTGTTTTTTTTCTTTCTCTTGTACATCGCTTTCGGTCCTTTGTCTTGTCTCTTTTCTCTCTTTGCTTGTTCTTGTTGGGTGGTTGTTTATATGCCGCCGCCACTGGTTGATGCGCCGTGGAGACGCCGCCCTGACGATGCAAAAGGCGGCAACAACGCTGCTTGCTGCTGTTGTTGCTGGTGGTTGTGGCCATCGCCGCGGTACGGCGCCATCATCCCGTATGGCGGCGAAACGGCAGCGTGTTGGTACTGTTGATGCTGCTGTTGGTGGGGATAGTGTGGCTGGTACGACTGCTGCTGCTGGTGGTGGTGGCTCGGATCTTGGTGGAGATACTGCTGCTGTTGCGGGTATGGACCGGGCGGCATCGCATAGCCGTCACTACCGTTTCCGTTGCCACCGCTCACCATCGCGCCAAAGCCCAGATCCAAACTCAGATCCATATGAGGGAACCGCTTCAAGATCCGCGCCGTGATCCGCCGTCCTCCCGACGTATTCTTCATGGCCGCCAAGTGCGGTTTGATCGCCTTGACCAGCGCGATGCATTGGTCTTCACTGGCGACACACAGCGCGCGCTGGACAACGTAATTCGCGAATTGATCTTGCAGCATTTTTTGCATTTTGGGGCAAACCGTGAGTTCGTCCACGTACTGTGCCAACACGACTGGCGGTGCCTTCTCCAGGCATTTTTCAATCACATTGGAACTGAATTTCTGGATCGACAGCTCAAACACATTGCCCAGTGGCTTGGAGATCACGCCGTACGCTTCTTGCGCGGTACACGAATCCAGCACGTACTGGACCACGTAGTTTCCGTACGGGTCTTGCATCAACTTCATGGCTTGCTTTTCGACTTGCGCAATGACTTCTTTTTTTTGCTGCGAGTTGGCAGCATCCAAGCACCGCTGCAGCACGCAACAGCCATGGCGGTGGGTGCCCACCGTCGTACACTCCTTGGCAACCGCGTCAAACACAAACTGGTTGTACTCGGGCTTCATAAACTGGAGCGCGCGCTGGATCACGTGGTTGCCATTCGAGTCGATACAGAGCCGCACCGCGTCATCCTTGAGCGCGTCGACGATCAAATCGGGCAAGTTCACACGCCGACATTCGCTGCCATCGCTGTCCAGCTCGACGACTTGCGCCGAGGTCGCACACACTTCGACCACTTTTTGCACCGACCGCGTGCCGTGCAAATTCAACGCCGCCGCGACCAAGTGGCCGCCCACGCGGCGCACCATTTCAAGCCGTTGCAAGGGCTTGGCGCGCTCCAGAAGCTTCTGGAAGAGGTAGTTGCCAAATGGGTCGACCATCATCTCGGCCAAATGGTCCATGGCTTCGTGGTAAATCACATCACACAAGAGCTTGCGGTCTTCGTAAAAATCGAGCTGTTCTTGCAACAAACGACACCCATTTTGGTCTTTCGACATGGCAAACACACGCCCATGGACGTCCTCCATTGTGAGCACTTCCTCGCTTGGTGGGCCGCCACCGCCAGAGAGAGACTCATTTCCTGTTGTCGCTGGTCCAGCAAGCGATAGACTGTTGTTACTACTGCTCGGTGCACTTTGCAAATGGCGCGGAGCCGGCGCCATGTTTGGTGGTGGCTGGTGCATGCTATCACCACGATACGACGGGCGAGGCGGACCGCCACCACGCGGCAAATACGACGACGGTGTCGCTGGCATCGCGTCGTACTCATGGTGAGCATGTTGCTGGTGCTGTTGCTGGTGTTGCTGGTGTTGCTGGTGGTGGGGATGTGGAGATGACGCATGAGGCAAATGGAACGGTTGTGGCTGCTGCTGCTGCGAATGGTGGTTGATATACGGAGATCCGGAGGATGGCGACGGATGGTGGTGCGACGGGGAGTGGTGAGCAAACTTGCACTTGCTGCCCATGCGGCAGTGGCCCTGCAAGAAGAATTTGCACTGCTTCACACTGTACAGACCCGTATGAGGCGACGGCGGTGGCGATGACTCCATCATCACACGTCCACCACTTGGCGAGGACCCGTACATCGACTGGGAGCGCCCATACCCAGCGCGTCCAGTGCTGTGGGCTCGGTGGGGGACTCCGCTACCACCTTGGTGGTGGTTGTTGTTGTTGTGGTGGTGGCCATGGTACATTTGCTGTTGCTGGTGGTGGTGCGGCGAGTTTTGTTGCTGGTGGTACGGGGCCATTTGCGAGTGGTGAGCTGAAGGCGCCTGAACCTGGTTATGGTGGGCGTACCCGGATGGTCCATTCCCGCCGGCGTACGCACCAGCTCCACTCCACTGGGACTGCTGCTGCTGGTGTGGAGTCATCGATCGCGGGTTTGATGCTCCTCCGTAGCTGGCTTCGTCTGCGTATCGGTAGTGGCCGCTATCCACCGTGGTACTACGACCGTACCCGTACGGTTGCTGCTGTTGTTGTTGTTGTTGGCGGTGCTGGTGGATCGCTGCTTGGGATTCCGCATAGTAATACGCCGAGGTGGTCGCACTGCCGCTGAGCATCTCTTGGCTGCTCGTGGAAGACCATTCATCGTCTGTATCCACCGCGGGTGGGCTGTGGCTGAGCAAATACCCGTAGGCGGACGGCGCGGCGGCCGTTGGCTGGTGCTGCTGGTTCGTGGCCATCACTGAAGAAGGCGCTTCTTTCACGACATTTCGCGCACCACCACGTGGTTCCAATGCCAGTTGAGGTGGTTGCGGAGGCTGGACACTGCCACCACCACTGCGACGCGGCCCACCAACTGCGTGGTCGTGGCCGTGGTCGTCATCCAGTGCCATCTTGAGAAAGCCACCTCCTAGTGCCTGGCTTGGCGACTGCGACAAAAACATCTCAATGCTATTCTTCCTACGGCTCGCCATCTCTGCACGGTGCTTGATGGGGCGTGGCCGCGTGGTGTTCGCCAACGACGGCGGCGCCACGATGTCGTCCTCTTCTTCGGTGTCTTCGTGGGTCGTTTGGTTTGATGGAGAAACCGTTCGTGGAGGCAAAATCTCGTTGTTGTCCACCAACTCGGGGGACGTGAAAAAATCATCATGGCTCGACGTGCCTGCACCGGCAAAGCCGCCGGCAAAGCGGAAAAAATTGGACGGCTCAAAGCCCAAGTCCGCCGTGCTACTGGTACTGGTGCTGTTGTTGTTGTTGCTGCTGGTGGTAGTCGTCGTTGGGGCCTGCTTGGTCGTGGCAACCTTGGTCGTGGATGTGGACGTGGATGTGGACGACGGCACGGGCGATTCCATCATGTCGTCTTCGTATACAGTGGACGACAGCGATGACGACGAGTCCACTGAACGCAACAGCGACGATACGGCGGCATTGGTGTCGTCGTCTTTGCGTGGTCCAACCGTCATGACGCCGCCGCCACCACCGTTACTTGTCCCGCTGCTCATATTGGTCCCGGGGAGTTGATCGGTCTCGCTGCGCATTCACTGGAACTCGCGAACTAGACGGAGAGAGAGAAAGACGCAACACTTGTACCCGTTGACGCGCACGCGGTGGCGAATACGGTAATGCGGAGGCTGTTGGTTATGTCTACTTGCTCGGTGGCAACGTAGTCAGTCGCTTCGTTTTTGGTCTTGATGGATGGATTGAAGGACAGCAAGACGCCTTGTCCACAACGCGACACTTTCTTCGCACAGTCGCAGCAACGGGCGTTCCTCACAATGATCGCGCGCGCGTTTTGTCGGGTTTTCTAAGAAGAGACCGCGCCAAACTCGAGATGGGTTCGCCTGCGAAAGGCGGGGGTTTTGACAGGGACACGCACACCGCAACACACGCACAGAGAGAGAGAGAGATGAAAGCCACTCGAAAGTGTCGGGATTGTCGTGGTGGTAATATACAGAGCGATATTGTACGGTCAAGAGGGGGGCGAGACGTTCCCTTCCTTCCCGTCCTTGCGCCGATGACGTCCACGGTCAGTTGACTTGCCGTGGGCCAGGCAATTTTGACCAGCGGGAGGGGGCAAGGGTAAGTAATGGCAGGGATGGCCAACCTCCCTAACTACTTGAATAAAGTATGATCCCGTTTAAGTACGAACCTGCGATCACAGATATGTTGATAGAGAGGGACTCAGCACTTCACTTCATTTTGACCGACTGTATCCAAAACTGACTGTGATGTTGAGGCTGACAAGCATGAGGAATTAAGGAAGGAAGGGCTCCAAAGGAAGGAGGCGCGCTCGTGACATGACACTGAGTCGTGGGACGTATGTATCCATGTTGAGTGATATTACCGTATCTGTTAAACAAGTCTGACATGACGTCTGGACGATCGGTATCCGATGGGAATTGTTCCTTTTATTCATGCGTTTTTCATTCCAACCCACCAGCATAGTGGCGACATTCTGGGCAGCTGGGGTTGTGTCGCAGCCACGCCATGGCGCAGTTCTCATGGAACGTGTGCTTGCATGATAAACTGACGGAATGTACGGTCAGCCCAGTGGGCTTTCCGCGCACTCTGGACTCGAGCGACTCGAGGCAGATGCTGCAAGTACGATCCGCGGTGCAGTTGTGAAGCACGACATCCGCATCTCGGAGATTGAGAACCGCATTCGCGTAGACCCAGTGGGCTTGCAGAATCTCTCGTGGTAAACCCAGAAAGTCTCGCACCAGCCCATACAAATGCATGGTTGCTTGTCCGAGTGTCGTTGGCTGACGCGAGACCACCACAAGAAACGGCAGCAGGATTTCTAATGCGCACCAACACTCGCCAAGGAACGCTTCAAGCTGACGAGTTCCTTGTTTCATCGCGTCTATGGGGGCGTGTATCTCGAAAGCCGTGCGCAAGTGGTGGTATCGGCGGATTACTCCAGCCAGCTTGCGAATAAAGGGTATCACCTGAGTATTTTCCTCATCCCGCAAGTTGTGCTCGACCCTGGAGCAGTGACTCAAAACGGCGTTGGTATATGTGTAAAACTCCTGGAGCTTGGACTGGGTTATTGCAATGGCCCACACATGGCGAGTCTTTCCGTCTGCTCTTCCTCGAACTTCAAGTGCGGACGGCGGCGGAGTGGCGCGGCACGTCGTGCATGCCGTCATATCAATGCCCACTCGATACACCACGGCCGTCCCCACACAAAGCACTCGAGCGTGGGAAGCGAAGGTGAACGTACTCAGCGGCGGATACAGCTGGCTCATCTTGCGCAGTCGCCGCTCTGTGGAGCGAGTACAAAGCGACTGATGATTCATGGTGTGTCGTGGGTCTTTGACTGGGAAGCTTGCAGGAACGGCATGACGGCTGGTGTACATGGCTGGTTGCCCGCTCTTGCTCTCGTTGAACACTGTTCACTGCACTGGAATGAAATGATAGCGGCGTGGCTTCCACAATGGATACCGTGTTGGATGTTGTGCGTGGCTTCGCACGAAGGGTCGCGTGAACGTGCGCTTTTCGATTCCTGTTTTCTTTTCTGTTTTCTTTTTTTTCCCTTTGGTTTCGTTGCAAGGATACACCATTGCACAGAGGGGGTGTTCATTGTTCTTTGCGCTCGCTGCTGAGCAGTTAGAAAATTGTGAGAGGGTGTGTTGCAAACGACATGTGAGTTCAGTCCAGTGTACATTCATCATTGTTGCTGGGGATCTTCGCTGGTCGAAAAGCAGTACCACAGTATCCAGATACTGTATAAGGTTAGCGCAGATGCGCGAAGAGAATTTTGGGCGTGCAATCCCGGGATATCGACAAAAGAAGAACAACGAAAAGGCAGATGAGGTTTGAGGTTCCTGGAATTGAGAGAGCGCGCCCCCGCTGGCTGGCCCCACCCCAACATTCCCTTCGAATTTCGTCACATCCAGCAAGACCTCCAACACTGTAGTGTCGAATACTGTACGCATGCGGCTCCGTATGCGGCTCTCTCTGGAGGATATTACCCGACAGCGTCAAGTACGTACGGTCCAGTTCCAATTCCGAGCAGAACCTGTTTGATTCATTTTTTTTTGAGATTCTGTGTTTGTGTTCGCTTTTTGTCATTTTTGTCAGTCTCCTGAATCATGTTGCATCGCAATTCAGAAACGTGGGCAAGCCACATGTGACACACCACTACCAGAAGACCTTGGATTGGCTAAAACTAAATGAGATCGACTCCCTCTCCAAACCGATTACCAATGGACTGTTTTGCTGCTGCACAAACAACCACGCCCTCTTTTGTTCATCTGTGTTTTCGTTTGGTGCATGGGGTGTCATCAGTTTCTTTCTGCCCAGCAAACCAAAGTTGTGGGTCGTCTGTTGGTTGTTGGTCTTGTTTCTTGCGTGCGAATTGCAGGACAGCGAACGAACAACCAACGCCAACAACAAACAAGCAAATCCCGGATCCAACAACAAAACCAACAACAACACCAAACTCGTTGTTGGACGTCGACGAGTGTTGGTATCGTCAAAGGGGGGAAAGGAAACAAACCGCCACAACAACGGCAAAGGAACGAATCAAGGGAAACGAGCCAAAAGAGAACCCCAAGGGTGAACGCGCACGTCTACGATGGACGCCGAACGGGATATGGGGCGGCGTCGTGCGAGCTCCAACTACTTTGAGCTCGACGCTGATCGCCGTCGTAACAAGTCAGAGCTCAGCGAGCGCTTTGGGTTGCGCCTTTCGGGTCTCGATGTTGGCAGTAACCCGGCGCTTTTGGGCGGCAAGTTTGGCAGCAATACCCCAAGTGTGCCGATCCTCAGCGCGAATAGCGGTGTGGGGAGCCAAGGATATGAGCTCGATGACGACCAGATCTCGCTGGACTATTGTAGCGACAAACTGAAGGCCAAGTTTGGGTTCCAGGAAGGATCCGTCGCGAACCAACTTGAACATGTGCTCTTGCTTCTCGCCAACGGCAAGGCGCGGTGCAAGTCAACGGATGCTGCGGACCACCACATTGTGGAGCTCCACAAGAAACTCATGTCGAACTACCGCGACTGGTGCAAGTTTTTGGGCACGACACCAATGTTTTACAACAGCAAGCCGGGCGGAAATCTGAAGCACCAACTTCACATGGACATCATGCTGTACTTTTTGATCTGGGGCGAAGCGGCAAACGTGCGCCACATGCCGGAGTGCATTTGCTATTTGTTCCACCAGATGATGTCGAGTGTGAACCAAGACCCACTGTGCGAAGACACGCGTGCCGAAGGATGGTACTTGACGTACGTCATTCGCCCCATTTGGGTCGAGTGTTCGAATATGAAGCGTCGGAATGCGATCAACAAGCCTCTTCAGCATGTCGAGATCCACAACTACGACGACATTAACGAGTACTTTTGGAAAGCACACTGTCTCACGATTGACGTGGACAATGTCGGCGCAGTGTTGAAAAACAGCCACGGCAAGACGTTCTACGAACACCGCAGTATTTTTACGCTTGTGCTCAACTACTACCGCATCTTCCAGTTCAACCTCATGTTCCTCATCGTACTCACGGTGCTCGCATTCTGCGTCACCGTGTCTCCTGATGGTGGCGAGTCGGGCTTTAGCCAGTTTGGCAAACTGGGCGACACCGTTTTCCCATTCGTCCAGCGAGACCTCAAGCTGTCCATCGTCGCGATCGTGATGTCGTTGGCCTCGCTCGGCTTTTTCAAGTGTGTCTTGGAAGTGGCCCATGGCTGGCATTTGCTGACAGCAAAGGAAGCCAAAGTCTCATCGTCGCGGTCGTTCACGTATGGCACCGCGCTGGTTGTGCGGCTCTTGTGGAACGGTGGATTCGCTGCCTTGTTTGGAATGATGATCTATGTGCCACTGAACGAGAACCGCGACACGGAACTGCTGAACAAGTTTGCAGTCTTGGCTGTTGCATTTCTTTTGCCGGGTTTAATGGTGCTATTGGTTCAAGCATTCTCTCCACAGTTGATCGCAGGTACTTTCGCGTCGAAGTTCGTTCGTGAAGGTGCAAGCTGCTACGTCGGTCGCAACCTCGCACCGCCGTTTTCATACCAAGTCAAGTACATCACCTTCTGGATCATCTTGTGGGCTGTGAAGGCGGTCGTGTCGTACTTCATCTTGGTTCGTCCATTGATGTTGCCGTCGATTGCAATTTACGAAATGGATTTGAGCGGAAACTACCAAGGCGGCGCGATCGTAGCGTTCCATAACATGGGTATCATTGTGTCCCTCTGGTTGCCAGTGGTCTTCATTTTCAACTACGATACGCAAATTTACTTTACGATCTTCCAAGCGCTCACAGGTGCATTCATGGGATTCTTGATGAAGACTGGAGAAATTCGAGGTGTCAAGGAAATGACCAAGGCCTTCCGTGTGGCACCGCAATTGTTCGATCAGAAGATTGTGACCAGCCTGGCGCGATCGACCGATGCAACCAACAACAACTCGGATGCGTCACGTGCAAGTGTGATGGCGGCTGCATACGAATCCCAAATGATGTTGCGCTTCGTCGTCGTCTGGAACGAGATCGTCAACTCGTTCCGGGAATCCGATCTTTTGGATGACAAGGAAGCCGCCATTCTTCAGTACGATATTCGCAGTAATGGCGAAGTGTTTGAACCCGTGTTTTTATCTGCCGGAAAGCTTGGCGAAGCGCTGGAACTAGCGATCCGCTTGTCGAAGGAAGGCAAGGGTGAGTCACAGCTTCGTGTGAGTCTGGTGGAGAGTGACTGCTTGTCAGCGATTCGCAGCTTTTATACCGCCGGATCGTTTGTGCTAAGCGCTTTGTTCGGCAACGATGACGCCGATGTGCTCGATGGTTTCCGTATGATGGAAGATATTGCCAGCTCAGGTGGCTTTATGAAGTCGTTCAACGTCCGCGAGCTGCCGCGCCTTCGCCTGGCCGCGCTCGAGTTGCTGGAAGCAGTTTTGGATTTGGAAGATCCCGAAGTCCCATTTCAGAATTCGCGCGACGTGAAAGTACACAACCTTGGATGCATTCGCAACTTTGTGACCAAGATGGAGTCGTTCTTGAACGTGCTCCAGTCTTTCTGTGTCGACCCTGCATTGCAGCGCAAGTTTGCCAATACCAAGTTTTGCTCCAGTGCCAATGGCTACGTTTTCGCGGCTCGAGGGCTTGTCAATTTGTTCCACAGTGACACTGCTATGGGCGCGGCGACGCGCGCGTGTCTATTGATCTCGTTGGAACGCTCCGAGGCAATGCCCCGCTGCGGTGAAGCTGAACGTCGCTTGGGCTTCTTCATGAAATCGCTTGTGATGGACATCCCGCAGCTCCGTGCGATCAAGGAAATGCGTTCGTTCTCGGTCGTTACTCCGTTTTATGCGGAAAGCGTGATGTTCTCGTTGGAAGAGCTCAACGATCCATTGGTGAACCATCCCATCTTCCAAAAAGTCGAAGAAGACGGCAAGAACTTGACCATCCTCAAGTATTTGAGCAAGATTCATCCAGAAGAGTGGGAGAATTTCTTGGAACGCATCGACGTGAGTAGCGCCGATGAAGCGCAAGCAAAGTATCCGCAAGATATCCGCATGTGGGCGTCGTCCCGTGGTCAGACACTCGCGCGTACAGTACAAGGCATGATGATGTACGAAGATGCTATCAAGATTTTGCACTGGCTCGAGATTGGTTCGAACCATGGCAAGTCAGCGGACCAGAAACAAACGCAACTGCAAGATATGGTGCGACTCAAATTCTCGTACATTTGTGCGTGTCAAGTGTACGGCGTGCATCGTCGTGAAAACAAGGCTCAAGCCGATGATATTGATTTCTTGCTGCGCAAGAATCCAAACTTGCGCGTCGCGTACGTCGACGCGATCGACACGCAAAATGGCGAGAAGCAGTTTGACACGGTGCTCATTAAGAGTGAAGGCGACGAGATTGCCGAAGTCTACCGGTACCAGTTGCCTGGAGATCCGATCTTGGGCGAAGGCAAACCAGAAAACCAAAACAATGCGCTTCAGTTTACGCGCGGTGAATTTGTGCAAACGATTGATATGAACCAAGAACACTACTTTGAAGAATGTCTCAAGATGCCGCAGATGCTTCTCTCAGCGGACTTGCATCCTTCGGGGAAGCCCGTGCAAATCATTGGTATGCGGGAGCATATTTTCACAGGGAATGCGTCGTCGCTCGCCAAGTTCAAGACCTGGCAAGAATTGGTCTTTGTCACGCTGTCCCAGCGTGTGCTGGCGAACCCGTTGTACTGTCGCATGCATTACGGCCACCCGGATGTTTTCGATAAGGTCTTATCCATCACACGTGGTGGTCTGTCCAAGTCGAGTAAGGGGATCAATTTGTCGGAAGATGTCTTTGCCGGTTTCAATTGTACGCTTCGCGGCGGCGTTGTCACCCACGTTGAGTTCATGCAGTGTGGTAAAGGTCGTGATGTTGCGCTCTCGCAGATCTCCATGTTTGAAGGCAAGCTTGCAAATGGCGCCGGTGAAACGTCGCTGGCTCGTGAAGCGCATCGCATGGGCCAGTTTTTGGATTTCTTCCGTCTCAACTCGATGTATTACTCTCACACAGGCTTTTACTTTGCCACGTGGATGACTATCGTCACGACATTTGTGTACATGTACAGTAAAGTGTACATTGCTCTATCAGGTGTGCAACGTGACGTGGTGCTGAACATGGACAAAGTGGACATCGTCAAGGCCAACACGTTGCTGGGATTCGACAAGCGTGTCTTTGACGACGCCGACTCGGTTATCAACACCCAGTTTTACATTCAAGCCGGCTTGTTCCTCTCGTTGCCGTTGATCGCAGTTTACTTTGGTGAAATGGGAGTGCGTCGTGGGTTTGTGCGGCTCGTGGAAATGATCATCACGGCTGGTCCAGCCTTTTTTATCTTCCAAGTTGGCACCACTATGCATTACTTTGACAACAACTTGCTCCATGGTGAAGCGCAGTACAAAGCCACCGGTCGTGGCTTCAAGATCACACGTGAGTCCTTTGTGCTGCTGTACAAAGCCTACGCGAGCTCGCATTACCGCAAGGCCTTTGAACTTATCGGGTTGTGCATGGTGTACCTTTCGTTTGGTGAATTCGCCATTTGTGATGAGGATCCAACGGACAACCGCTCGACCTATTTCCTGTTTTGCCAAACATCGCAAGGCTTTGGCGTGCAAACGTTTGCCATTTGGTTCATCTCGGTGCTGTGGCTTTTGTCACCATTCATTTTCAACACGGATGGGCTCGATTGGGAGAAAACCAAAGTCGATATCGGTGCATGGGCCAAGTGGATGTACGCAGCTGAAGACTACAAGGACGCAGACACGACCATGTGCAACGGATGGATCGGCTGGTGGAAGGGCGAGTTGGAACTTTTCCACAACACGAGACCCATCGCTCGAATCACGGTCCTGATTCGTGAGAGTCGCCATTTCTTGTTGCTGTGGTACGTTATCACTCTCCGTTGGAAGATGTACACAGTCGGCGTGGTGTTTGGGGCCAGTATCGTCACCGTCTTGCTCTTTGGTGTGATTGGCGCGATGAACTTGACGAGCAATCTCAAGCCGGCGACACGGACCGCAGTGTATGTCTTGGCGATCATCGTCGCGTTGGTAGCGTATTTTTTGACGGCGCATTACGGTATGGGCGCGGATACGCGCTCCTCGTTGTCGATTTTCTTTGGATACATGGCGTCGCTGTACGGAATCAACGAGATGGCGCGCATGTGGAGCTTCCACGACTCGTCGATCGCGTCCATTGGCATGTTCCAGCAACTGGCGTTCTTCTTTGACTTTATGTTTTGTATCGCGATGATCATCCCGCTTTTCGTCATGTCGGGCATCCCGTTCCTCAACGTGATCCAAACGCGGATGATGTACAACAAGGGCTTTTCGGAAGTGGTGTCGGCGTCGTCGCAATACGCCTTTTCGCTTGCAGCGTTCATGGGCGTCTTGGGCGGCATTGGCTGTGGGTGGATGTTTTATCTGTTCACGGTGCTCGAGACGTCTCCCGATTTCGTTGGCTTCGTCACGACCTACAGTCTCCTTGGTGGCAACGCTGGCGATGGCTCGGTCACGTACGCGTTCTACTTTTCCTGCGCGGGTGGAGCATTGTTTTCGGGGTTGGTCAACTTTTTCATTGGTCGGCGCCTGTCGATCGTATGCGGTGGCATGCTTTCGATTCTTGGCATGATCTCGCTGAGCGCTGTTCAAACGGCTGGTGAGGGCTTTTTGTTCCCTGGTGTCGCCATGATTGGGTGCTGCGTTGGTATCTTATTGCCGACGATCGCCATGTACATTTACGAAGTCTCGACTCGGGACATGCGCGGCAAGACGCTTCTGCTACTCGGTCTTGGGTTTATCATTGGCACGCTCTGTGGCGCGTGGTTCACGTCGTCCAACAGCGCGATTGGCTGGATCTGGCAAGTGTTCACCGCCACGATCATTCTCTCGATCGTCACACCCGCGGTCTACATTTTCCCAGAGAGCCCATACTGGGTCTACAACCGAGAAGGCCTGGAGGCACTGGAGCGGTGTCTTGCAATTTTGCGTCGCAAAGAAAACGTCAAGGACGAAATGGACGCGATCCGCGCGGAAGAGTCCACGGAAGAAGAAAGCGCCGTGACGCTGTTCAAGTTTTGTGTGGGTCTACTCGGGATTCTTGTGTCGGGCTTGTTCTTTGGGCCACTCAACATGTACTTGGCGCAGGCGTTCACAAATTTCTCCAACGGTCAGTACATGCTGATCAACTGTATCGCGCTGCAGTTGCTGGGCGCGGTGTTTTCGTTCTTTTTCATCGACAAGGTTGACCACCGCAAGATCCTCATGGTATCGCTGCTGCCGCTTGTCGTGCTGGTCATCGTGCTTGGGTTCAACGTCCAGTCGCGCACGTGGGTCGACGACAATGAGTTTTTGATGCTGCAAATCGTGGGCTTGCTGTGCTACTTTTTTGCTGGGTTGGGCTTGTCGTCGGTGCTGTGGCTCACTTGCGTCGGTTTGTTTACGACCAAGAAACGCGTCATGTACTCGACCACGTACTTTGTGCTTTTCTTCCTCATGCCTGTTTTCTCTTTGTACGTTCGCGTCCACATGGAGACCAGTAAGAACAAGGAGTACGTGTACTTGTACGCGCTCGCCGCGTGTGCGTTTGCGCTGGCGTTGCTGCTCATCGGCACGGATGCGCGCAAGAACGGAATGATTTGCACAAAGAAAGAAGCCGCCGACGAACGCGCTCGCTCGCGGCGCGAGGTCTCAAGACGTAGTGCCCGCACGCCTGGAGGCGCACGAAGCCGCAACTTGAGCCGCACGAGGGGGCTCTCGCACTCGCATTACCAGGCTTTTGAATCACCCGCCGGTGGTGCACCCGTGGCGCCGTAAGAGGAGCAAGCTCACAGATATCATCTACGACGTCTCGGATGGTAGCAGCTAGGCGGAGCCTTCCATGGAACTTCGATTTACTCTAAAAGAATAAATAATGTACGATGCATATTTTTTTTGCGTATCCGGTATACCTTCGAAGTGCATCCAGTGCATGAACATGATGGGTTTTCAATTTAATTTATAGTATAGGTATGGTAGTAATACTCTTCTTCCTCGCCACTACATGGTTTCTTTCAACTGGCCTTTTCTCGCGGCACCTCATCGCGCTGCTGCTGGTGCTGCTGCTCTGGCTGGCCGCCAGCGACGCCATTGACGCAAACACTCAACGGCCGCCGTGTCGTCGTCATCGTGTCGTCTCCTCGTTCAAGGGCTTTGCCATCCAGCAACGGCAAGTCTGCGATGGCCACAAGACTCGGCGGTGACGCCGACGACGGCGCAGAAGAAGGCGTGTGTTCCGGCGTGAAATACACGGCCCGCGGCGGGATGGTCTCCACGGGTTGCTCCGAGAAATGGACCCGTTTGGAAATGGCGTCTTCGTCGTTGTCGTTGGTGGTGGGGAAGGTCCCGTCTGGCAACACGCGTTGCTGCTGTTGCTGTTGCTGGAAGCCCATGCCCATGGCACCATTGGCGACCAGCGCTTGTGCCGACTGAGTCCGCGATCGCTTGCGTCCTAGTTCACTGCCGCCATGGGGTTCCGCTGCCCCTGTGTTTGCCCCTGTGGCTGTGGCTGTGACAGTTGCAGTTGTCTGATGATGGCTCGCGCATGGGATCGGATTGAGTGGGAACGAGGTGATGGTATTGTCTTCCGACTGCGTGCGGCGCGCCGATCCGGCACCGGACGTGGAAACTTCCATTTGCCGCGATGGGAAAAGAGCCATGGCCATGGCCATCGGGTCGTCGCCTTGGGCATCGGGGGCCACAGCCTTGTGGGTATGCGGGATGGAAAAACCGAGCCGGTACGATAACGCTCGGTTCATGAGTGTGTTTTGCTCGACTTCCATCTCGTCCGGTTGCAATTCTATTCGCAATTGGATCCGTTCCAGGATTTGGTCTTGGGATTCAAACGTCTTGAACGCGTACGACCGCGACGACGCGCCAAACTTGAGCACGGCGCCGTGGGTGAGAAGCGTCGGCTGCCGCGCGCGCAGCTGGATGTCGTCGATGAACGTGCCGTGGCAAGAGCCCAAGTCCACGAGGTACGCGGCGCCGTTGGTGTGGTGGATGATGCCGGCGTGGAGACGCGACACGGAGCAATGGTCCAGCACGATGTCGCACATGACGGCGTACCGGCCGATCAAGTAAATTGCCTTTTGATCCACTGTGTACTGTACAAGCCACACGCGCTATGAGTTCGCATTCAGCCAGAGAGAGAGAGATATATAGATAGAAACTAAATGACGTACGGTGGTGACGACTTCGTGGTTCTTGAACACATCCAGGATCGCGATGGAGCGCGGCTTTTGAGGCAAACACCACGACGGAGCCGTGAACGGGAACGTTGGCGGATCAAGAAAGTCGAGAAACTTTGGTGTGATCGCGGCGGACGGGAACGCGCCGCTCAGATTGAGCTTTGGCAATTGAAGCGCGTGCTCCATGGTGTCTACTCGTTGCTCGTTCGGTGATGTCGATATCGAGTCTCTGTCAATATCGCTACCGGTATGGCTCTCGATCTCTTGACGGACGGCGCGGAAGATTTGGAGCTGTGCGCTCAGTTTGGACGAAATGGTGCAAGGACCGGGTATTGATAAATCGGAAGAAGAGGCGGCTCGCTCGGTTGGCGCACCAGCGAAGGCGACTTCAGTGGGTCACGGATTGCTTGCTTGTGAAGCAGCCGATCGTTACCAATAGGTGGAATGGGAATGACAGGTGTTGACTCGGACTGACGTCCGCCGGCGCCGTCGCGTTGCGCTGCTGCACTTGTTTGGTCTGATTGTGACAGTCAGTCAAAAAACACAACAACCGGAGCTCTTCATCATGGAGAGCAGCCAAGTCGGTTTTATCTGAACTCTTTTATAGCCAATCAGGACACACATGGAATAGGGTAAATGCGGTAGAAGAGGCAGTATCCAGTTCAGCAGCTGCATTTAGTATGAAAGGTTGGATCACACTGTGTAGAAATTTCGATAAAATCGATTTACAGAGGGTACCGAATTTGCGAGTCGTCTGGTGTCGTGTCATCGTGCCTAATTATACGTGTAAACACTATTTACGGCACATCTAATTTGTGTGGACACATTTAATTGGGATTTCATGCAAACAGTCACCACAACAAAGCCAAAGCGGGCGAGAGATTGATCAAGACGATGGAAGAGTGCGTACTTGCCCCACCTGCTGGATGCACAGGCAGCCACACTGTATGGCGACTCGCCTGGTGTCGCATCTGGTAAAAGACGTCACGTACTGACTGTATCTGTCCGGTGCTCGTCATCGTTGCCACATGTCCTCCCCCACCAGATCTTATAGTGACCGTCGCCGTCGCGACGAAGACGCCAAACAGCGCATCAGCGAGAAGCTCGCACAGTCAGGCGAACGAGAGAAGCTCAAAGAGCTCTTGCGCCATAAATTGATCGAATGCGGGTGGCGCGATGAGATGAAAGCACATTGCAAAGGTTACTGGCTACTGATACACACGAGCCTGTACCAGTGGGTCGTTCGCTAATGCTTTGCGCTTTTGTTGTTGTTTTTCAGAGGTGATTCGAAGCAAAGGCATTGACCAAGTGACGGTGGACGACTTGATCGATGAAGTCACACCGAAAGCACGAGGTGAGTGGTGGTAGACACAGTCCAGATCTGACAGCATACAGCATACAGTGTCTATCGTGGAGAACTAATGGTACGACCATGTGTGTCCACTTGTCTGTCTGCAGCCGCCGTGCCAGAACATATCAAAGGTGATATGTTGGACAAGATCAAGGCGTTTATCGAGAAGGCAGCATAAGATATCACGCGCCAAATACACAAACCAGTCAATACGTTGGATCTGGATAACTTGCATTTTCCGTGCCTGCGGCGCTGTGCACATGCACACGTCCTTCACGCAGCACGACAAAGTGTCAAAAATGACCATGCAAATCGACGACAAGGCCGCGATGATTAAAACTGCACGGGGCGTTACTATTGACAGGCAAACACGACCAGTGTTGCAATCCCACGCGATTCTCTCCACCTCCGATCCGCAAAAAAGAAACGTGCTCACGCAAAATCTTAAAATTCAATTCAAGGGAGATGACTCCACACTGAGTTGAGTTGTTCTTTGTGCTCCTTTGCGATGGGTAATACAGTACAGTGGACCATTGCAACTTGAACAACTGCTTCGATCATTCTCCATGACGACTGGGACAGCACGCGCGTATGACGCCATTATTGCACGGGAGGAGAGCCGAGCCGACTTGGATGGCTTTGGCGATCAAGAATCAAGATGACCAAATGGGTCAGACCAATGATGGGCGGTATCCTCTTCTTTCAGTTCTCAGTTCTCAATGCTCGTGAATTTCAGTCGGGTCACGAATCAGCATAAACGAGGGGCCTTCAAGGGAAAGTGCACAGCCACCGTGGCTGTGCACTTTCCTTGAGGGACCATCACTCTCGTATCAAAGTTGGATACTTGGGTTCAGAGCGCATCGCAATGATGGGCAGAAAGAAGGAAGATCGTTGAGTAAAATTCATAAAAAATGTGTGGCAACGGCATGTCCGACATACAAACCTCCATACTTTTTCAAGACCTTGAAGGCCACTCAGACCAGACATCGAAAACTGGGGGCTTGTCAAAGTGAGTCAGTCCCACACACTGTCCACACGCCCACGTGTCCTTGAACACAAGAAACATGCACAACTGGGTACACAGCACACTGCAGTGGAATCTCGACGAGCCATTCAATCTTTCCAGACCGTCACTTTTGAATTCTCCACGACAAGCGAAGGTTTACTGCTTGGAACCATCAAACAATATGCGCAGCGTCAGCGTCCTCACGTCGCTTTGGCTCAGCGTCGCCGCGGTGGACGCGTACACGTGCAGCAACGCAGAGGAACAA
>JAADWJ010000209.1:0-33860 GCA_023336165.1 Pythium monospermum
AATCACAATTTTCAATCCCGAAATATGAGGATACGAACCAGACATTTGTGGATATTTCGAAAAATGTTGTAAAATCGCATCTCGAAAATCACAAATTTTCATTTCCACCAAAACCGCCGGTCTCGGGAAGGGCATTTCACTATCAATGATTCCGGCGGTCAAATTGGTTTTGGCTTCGTAAGTTTTATCACCACGGATAAACCCTCCATTTAGTAGCCCGTAGTCTGCATGGAGCTCTTCACGAAGCGCATCACTGACTAAATTGCCGGAATTGCACTCGCCACAGCGTAATTGAGCCGTTTTCGTACTTAGCGGAAGCGCCAAGATCGCCAAGACCCGCGAAGCTTCCGAAGCGTCTTCGGCTTGTGCCATGGCTAGCATGTACTTGGTGATGATCTGTTGACATTCCTTTTGAGGAGGGATGCCTTGGTTTGAAATCATAGTCCATTGTGGCGAAATGGCCAACGGCCTTTCTAAATGGGTTTTGGATTTGGTCAATAAAAACTCCATTTTCGCCAACCAAAACGCATTTTGACCCGATTTATGGATCAACGTGTTGCCTTCGTACAGCGTAAATGGTTCATGGTCATGGCCACCAAGCATGACATCAATACCAGGCACTTTACGAGCCAATAACTTGTCGTGGGCGATACTCAAATGGGTCAAAGCGATGATAAAATTCGCTCCTTGGTCTTGTAATTGTTGGACACAGCGTTTTGCAGTGTCAAACACATTATCAAACACAATATTGTCACCTGGGAAGGACAAATTAGGCGTATCTTGTGTGACGACCCCGAAAAGCCCCAATTTGAGACCGTCTTGTAATAAAATGATCTCGGTATCGATGACGCCGTCCAAGATCGTAAGATTGGCGCTTTTATCCAGCACATTGGAGCCAAACCACTTGAATTTCGAAGATTTCATGCGCTGGCGAAGCTCTTGTTCGCCGAAATCAAACTCGTGGTTGCCCAAAACCACGTACTGGATACCTAAATGGTTCATGAGCTCAATCATATGCGCGCTGTTTCAATAGAGACCAAAAATATTAATACTTTGCACCAAAGAGTAGTACGACTTTGGGGAGTAATACAAACGTACCCTTTGTGGAACTCTCCAACTTGGGAACCGGACAAGAAATCGCCGTTTAATGTGACCAGGAGCGTCGCATGCGGTGGGATCTTGGCCTTTTCGCGTTCTAAAAGCGTCGCGAACTCGGCCATACCGCCGCGGCCTTGCTGGTCTGGGTACATATCGTACACGTCGTTCACGGAAAGCACGACCACAAGCGCGCTTTGGTCAGCTGTCTCTGTCGCTGGTGGTGTCGCCACAGAGGAAGCGACGCTGCCGTCGGTGGAGGAGGAGGCCAAAGAGGGGAGAGTGGCGGAGGAGGAGGAGGAGGCACCGCCCTGGGTGGTGGAGCGCGTCGCTTGCGCGGGTGCGGGCGGAGCGGACATGTTGGTCATGGTGATGGTCAATGGCTGGGCGGAGCTGCTGATGGAGAGAAGCTGCTGATGGAGAGGAGAACTGCTAGCGCCTTCTGTGTTCTATTATGGTTGTGAGACAACTGACTGACGCATGATGACGATGGCCCGATGGCTGGCAGTTTTCTTGGTCTCTTGTTCATGATCGCATGGAGACCGACACTCTCGTGTCCCCAAACTGGTACAGTGTACCAAGTGACCATCACTCTCGACATGTCACTCCATAACAATGGCACTCCCACGAGGGGAAAATGAAGGATCTCAGATTTTTTTCAAAAGCCAAAGTTGGCTCAGCCAAAGATGGCAACCCGCAATGCCGAGTGGGCGTACATGGACACGTTGAGGCCTCCAGTGTACGTTTGTTTGCGCCGCAAAGGGGAAAGCGATGATGGATCGTACCCGCCTTTCAAGCTGGACGGACGGTACGGTTAACAGCGTGCAGTCTCCTTTTTCAAAAAACGAACAGCTATCAAAAATCTCATCGATTTTTTTCCTTGTTTCTGCTTCTTCCTGCACCCTCTCCTCCCTCCATCCTCCCTCCACCAGCATCGACAAGGACGAGTGGAGCCACGTGCCATGGTCCGATCCCTTTGTGGATATCGAAGGCACGGCGCGCCAGCCACAGGAGTACCCACTGACCCGCTTCAAGATGATGCACGATACAAATCACTTGTACATTGGCGCGGAGCTGATCGAACCCAAAATTTGGGGCACCATCAAGCAGCAAAACGCCACTTTATACCATGAAAACGACTTTGAAGTGTTCCTAAACCCCGACGGATCGCGCCACAATTACTAGTACGTTTTTTGTGTTGGTCTTTCTTATCTCTTCAGTAGATGGATACACTCATTCTAACTATACCTTACCACAACCAGTGAACTGGAGCTCAATTGTCTCAATACGATTTGGGAATTGGTGCTCAACAGGCCGTACAAAGACGGGTATTCGATCCAAAACCCATACAATTTGCAGTCGACAAAGACCGCCGTGTACGTCGACGGGCTCACCAACTCGCCACTCACGGAATGCCACAAGTGGTGTGTGGAAGTGGCTTTCGACTTGCAAGAGCTTGTCCAGTTTGATACATTGCGCCATCGCCCCGTCGCGTGTGGCGATATCTGGCGCGTTAATTTCTCCCGTGTCCAGCACCACTTGCGCACGGTCGTGGACGACGAGACCAAGCAGCTCACGTACATCAAAATAGCCGACTCGAAAGAACAGAATATTGTATGGGCGCCCACGGGTGTGATTGATATCCACAGACCAGAGAAATGGGGTGTTGTGCTTTTCACAGACGCCACTGATGAACATGACGGGTTGGAGGCTCTGAATGATGCGATGGACAAGTTTTTATGTGAACAACTCGCGATGGAACGCATTTTAGATACGATTTACTACGACCAGCGCGCGTTTTATGAAACCCATGAAAGTTACGCCGCGTCCCTGGAGCAATTGTATGCCGGCGAAACGAAAAAATGCCCTTGGATGAAGTTGGTGGACCAGTTCCAACTGGATTTGCCCCGTATCCAGCAAGACGGAGGGCTTATAAGCCCACGTAGTGGGAAACAAGAACAAGACATGAAGGCAGCGGAGCCTACTGAACGGCGGAAACGCTCGTATGTGCCGAAACTGGATGATGATGACGAAGACGACGAAGAAGATGAAGCGAAATCACAAGACAAGAAGAAGAAGACTGCTGCTGCTGATTTTGCCACAAGTGCCCAGGGGAAGAAGACGCAACCGGCTGGTTTGTTGACGTACACGGTGTCGGTCGCGAGTGCGACCCAACAGTGGTCCATGGCGCAGGATGCGCGGCTTTGGAAGAGCTGAGGAGAAGGAGGACTGTTGGGTCATTTGCGTAATATTGAATACTTTGGTGCTCCATAATGGTAAATTTGTCAAACGTATCCAACGTTTTTGTAGTATGTATCAGAAGTAAATTTGAAAAAGCGCGATCTTGAGCGGTGAACCGTTCCCGATACGGTATGTGCGGCTGCCGGAATGCAGTGGTGGTGGTGGAGGAGATTCAGTGTCAGCGGTATACGTGGGATCGTGTTTGCCCGACACATTGGCAGGGGCCTACCCAATGACAAAAAAGGTTCATTATCGATTGGGCATTCAACCACTTTCGAGAGTGGGCAGTGTGAAAATGGTGTGGAGGGGTGCCTCGAGCAGGCTGCGAGATGTGCTAACAACGAACACTCTGGCTGCAGCGAAAATGGCGTCCGGTGCAAGCACAATTGCACCACCAGTTGCGGCAACTGGTTGCTGGTTTGCTGCTGACCAGCTATGTGGGACCTTTCGTAGTATTGTAATATTAGGAACATATCCGGCTATTTGCGTAATATTCATTTTGTCAGCATACGTCATGAAAAGTCGCGATCTTTCGTGACCAGTCTCTCTGTACAGACACTGGCGGGCATGTGCCGGACTGGTCGTTCTGCTGCCAGCGTCAAAGGCAATCCTTCATTTTCCTTTTTTCGTCTCTCCTTCGGCATCCTGTCATATCCTTCGTGTCCCGTTCGTCTTCGTCAGTACCGAAAAAAAACGATGAAGCTTGTCCAATTCGTGGCGTTTGTGTGTGTGGCTCTGTGCGCAAGCACCCTGGCGCCTGTCACGGCGTCCTGCAGCCCCGCGGACCGTGAAAAATGTGGCACTTGTGTGGATACGTGCCAAGACTTGCGCGCCACGTGTAACCTCAAGAAGCTCACGGGTTGCAACGACAAGGCCATCACGTGCCAGACCGCGTGCTACAGCAACACGTTCTGTAAGTGTTAAGGGGTGCCCAGTAACCAAGAAACAGATCACGTGACAACACAAAACAATGCGTATTTTGTTGGTATCAATCGTGTGTGTCTTCTCTCTCTCTCTCTACGGTCGTGTTCCACTGGCTGGCTCCATGGCTCGATGGTACACCAGCCGTCGTACTGTGAGAACCACAGGGGATCATATTGAAGTCGACGTATACACAATTCATATATAAGAAATACCATTTTCTCTTCCCACAAAAGCGTCGTGTCTTGCCAAAAAACAAGACCATATTCTATCAGATGTAATAGATCGCTCCTATATTTTCTATGAAATCTAATATGGCTACATTTTCATCTTTTCTTCATCGCGTGTATGGGTGCGTGATGACCGATGGGTGGCTCTGCCGCTCGTGTTGCTTTTCGTGAATCGTCGGTGGGAAATATTGGACGACACCGCCGTTGACGATATCGAATGGCCGCCCCGCTTGGCCTTCATTGCGCAAATACTGGGCACTGTGTATTTGAGTTTTTCACATAGGAAAGGTCAGCAGAGATCCTCTCTCTCTCTCCACAGCCCGTCGTTGAGAAAAACAAGAAAACGTACCGTTCGGCACTCCAGGACACGGGTGTTTCATTGAAAATGCGGTCGTGGGTGTGCAAGTGGGGCGTCGCCTTGTTGGTTTTCTTCTGGTACTCGCGTGGCAAGCCACCATTGGCAGCATTGCTGTGGCTCAGCAGTTGGGCGTTGAATGGCTCCCCACGCACCGCGCTGGCTCCGCGCTGAGCAATTGGCTCCGTGTTCATGATATCGTTGGTCACGTGGCGTCCGTTCCTGTATACAGACAGTCAGTTTCTCTCTCTCTCTCTCTCTCTCTCCATTTTCCAGCCAGTATCTAGTGGCTGGCTCAAAACGCAAAACGTACACGATCTGATGGAGCCGCCGTTCGTCGCGCTCGGCCTGTTCCATCGCGCGCCGAGCGCCGTGGTATTTAGTCTCAAATTGGAGACGTTCCCGCCGCTGTGCGGGTGTGAGAAGCCCTTGTTCATAAAGAAGCACCGATTTTGGCACATGGACATGGGCGATCTCAGGCCCATGGCCAAAGCCGTCGCGCTGCACCAGCAAAGGAGCCGTGACTATCGTAGCGTCGCTGTAAAGGGCGCTGTTATTATTCTGAATGGGTACGTTCTTGCTGACCATGAGCCCACTGGCTGGTATCGCCTGGTCTTGTTGCGTCAGCAGCCGCGGCGCGCGCCTATCGCCCATGAGGACAACATGGTCAGGCACTGCGAGCCGCGATTCAAACGCACGCGTGTCGCATTTCTCGCCATTCCATGAAAGCTCTTTGGTATGTCCCTTGATCTCGGCCGCGTGCTGCACACGCGCGCCATTGCCATTGCTGGGCGAGTCCAGAAATTTGTTCAGGCGGCGCGGATCCATCGCTGACGTGGCACTCGGCGGCTTGGTGGCTCCACGTGTTGCTGGTGGTGGCGGGCTCATGAGGTGATACTGCCGAAGTACAGACGAAAGGCAACAAGGACCTTCACAAGGCGCTGGTCATACAAAAATGCCTATGAATAGCTTCCTTTTTTTTTGTGGAAATGGAGTTTATTAGGCTAGCATACTTCAACACAAATACTAAACTAATTTTAAAAAAGCACTAGGATCGACTTGAGCTCGTGGTCGCGGCGGCTGCGGCATTCTTGGCACTTGTCGTGTAGCTCATGAGCTCCATCAGACTGGCAAATTGGTGGTTAATACCATCGCGGTCAAAGACCTCTGGCTGCTCTCTGTGCGCTGTGGACACCATGCCACTGATACGGGTCGGATCTGGGAATAAGAAATTGGGCAGCGCCAAGCGTCGGTATTTCAAATACCGTGGTGGCGGCCGTGGCGCGGCGTCGACGCGCATGTAGTCGGCACCTTCCCACGCGGTCAAGATGCCAGCGCTTTCACTGGCGGCGTCGTACAGCTGCCGCATCAAATGCCAAAACCTTGCCCACAGAAGCGCCTCCGAGACCACCGCAGTCGACTTGTGTCTTCCCCCTGTGGCTGATACGATACTACCGCGTGGGTTACTCGACGCGACGGCGTACTCTTTGCGCATCCGTTGGAAGCCAATGTACCCATCCAAGATACACTTCAAGCACCCACAGCCCGCTCCTTCACAGACGCGCAAGAAATGGCTTGATGGTAAATCCCTTGCCAACGCCTCTAGCGTCCCAATGAAAAACACCCGTGTGTGGTCCCACGTTTGCTGCAATTCGCTCATTTCGTTGACAATATTACGTAAATCACCGTCTTCGTTCCACGCGGCTCGGTCCAATTCGTATTCTTTCGCGACTTGCAAAAAGATATCGGCATTGATGGCTTCACACTCGGTCCGGCGTAAGGTATCCGAGTACATGAGTAAGATATCGCCATGGTCCCGTGTGTGGTCGATCGCCAGTACGATGTGGGTAAACTCGGCCGAGGTTAACTCGCCATCGCCGTTGACATCACCAGCGCGGAAGACGTTCAATAAATGGCCCTCACGGCGTAGCTGCTCATCTCGCCATTCGTCCACCACGAGCTGCAATAAGTGGTCCGCATTCAGCATCAACTGGTCGCCCGCAGCGCCTTGTGGTGGCTGTGGTGGTTGTGGTGCTGCCATGCTGAATGGCGAAGGACTGGACCGACCTGAGGACTCGACTGTTGGACTGGCCCGCCCACTGTTGGGACCAGCATTGCTGCTGCTGCTGGTTGCTGCTTGTGGCGTGAAGCCACTCGTGCCTTGAGCTGCCAGTGCCGCCAGTTTGTCGCAAAACGCTGTGACCGCTTGCTTGCGCATCGCGCGGAAGCAAAGCTGCGCGGCTTCTTGCGCTTTTTCCAGTGGGATCATCCAGTTTTCCTTATCCGGCACGATAATACGAGGCACAAATCGTTGGCGTTTGGTCATCACCGGCCCAACAATTGGCGCACCAACGCCAACACTTCCACCACCAACGTTGGCGTTGGCGTTGTTATTCGAATTTGTGCCAGTCGTAGCACTGGAATTGGATGTTGTCGTTGGCGAATCATCGCAGACGAGACATTCCAAAAATTCCAAAAAATTGGAAAGTTCCAATTTACCAACTTCTTCAAACACAAACCGAGCAAAAAAATCAATCCGCAAATGTTGGCTTCGGAAAGTTTCCAGCGCACAGGAAAACGCCAACAAATGTAAATCCGCGATGCCGGGCAACCCATACGAATGGAGAAATTGCTGGTACACGATTTGCGCAAGCGTGAGCTCCTTCATGGGATTGCCTCCACCGCCGCGTGCCGCCGAGGACGGCGCTTGTGCCATGCCATGGTGCGACGACGTGAGCGCTGCCATGGCGTGGTAGTTGGCCTTGCGCCGTCCAGCGGTGAGCATTTCGCCATACGCGTCGGCGATCAAGCGAAGCACCGTGGGCATGGTTTTCTTGGCAAATTGCGCGAGCTGGTCCGTGTTGACGCGCCACGAGGTGATCAATCCAGAGATGGACTTGGGCACCGCGGTGCTGTTGAGCTTTTGGTACTTGGCGCCAGCCGTTTCTCCTTTTCTCCGCGGGGTGGAAGACGAAGACGCAACCGCCGTGGAAGTGTTGGTTGTATTGTTGTTGATTGGCCGTCCAAGTAGCGCGTTCAGCGTCAGCGGCGCACGCACGGCAACCGCAGAAGCAGAAGCCACAGCAGAAGCAGAAGCGGCCGCTTTTTCTGCAGCAGAAACTTCCAACGCAAAGTCGGTCTGGGTCGTTTCATCGAGCATGCCAATCTTGACGCGCTCGTGCCATTCCATGGGCTCGGCCATGGTCACCACCGCACTGAGCTTGCGCTTGACGGCATTGCGGAAGCTCGCGCCGCCCACACCTTTCTCTCCTTGATTGTTGTCATCTTCGCCATCATCGTCTTCGTTCTCCCCAGTCTTTTTAGTTTCCATCGCGTGGCGTAGAATCGCGACGACTTCCGCTTCGGTCTTGGTGCTGACCAGCGAACGGAAGGCGGCGGCGACGTCCCCATTGGGCGAGACAGTCTCCCACCACCCACTTGGTGGCTGCTTGGAACTCGCATTCTGCTGTTGCTGCTCAAGCTCCGCGATCGGAGACACGCCAATATCCTTGGTGGGTTGGGCAGGCGACTGGAACATTGGCCACAATGGCTCAGGCACGGCTCGCTTCCACAGCTTGGCCTCCTCGATAGTAACGGTGGCCGCATTGGTGTGGTTCTGTTTGAATTGTTCCACGATCGCCTTGATCGCCTTCTCTGCATCCTCAATTGTCACGGTCTTTTCTGTCGCGGGTGGTGGTAGTGAAACAGCCTCAGGCGGCGCCACAGCACCAGCAGCAGCTACGGCGGCAGGCGTTTGCCCATTCAAGAACGGAAGGAGCATTTGCTTGAGCATCGCGGTGCGTGCCGACGTCTCCTTGTCATGCGCGATCGCATGGAGAAGCGCTTCGATCCACTGCATCTTGGTGTCCAGCTTCATGCGAGGCAGCCACAATTTTGGGTCGTCCAGATTCGGTGGTGGCGGCGGCTTGGCTTTCACTGTCGCCACTGCTACTGGGGCCACAACTGATGCTGTTGTAGCCACCACTGGTTTGTGGGCAGTCAAAACACCGTACTTGGCCGTGGTCTTGTCCATCCACGTGATCCGTTCTTCGCGCGTGAGCATCGCGAAAACTTTCTTCAGCAGCTTGAGCCTCGTGTGGCGCACGACTTCGTGGTGTTCTCCTGTTGCAGCCACCGTCGCCCCATCAGAAGACGACGTAGCCACCGCAGTACTACTACTATCGGGTTCCATTTCTTCGATCAACGCCAAGATTTTTTTCCAGCGGCTGGAAATATTCACATGGTCCATGCAAAACTCAATACACGCCAACACTTCGTTTTCATCCAGTGACGGCAAGAAATTTGCCTGGAGAATCGTCCAGATTTGCGAGCTGGTGCACTTGTGGTGGTGGAGATAGTTCCACACCATCAACTGGAATTGTTCCAACGAACCAGAACTTTTTTTGAGCTGATGGGCGGCGGCCAAGTCATCATCATCTTCGTCAAAATCCTCGTCGCCTTGCTCTGCTGCGTCGTCCTCGTGCTCGTTGCCTTCGTCGCCATCACCATGGCGTCTTCGGCGTCGTTCGCGTCGCAGCCGTGCTTTCCGTGCTTGCGCATGCTTTTCGTACTCTTGCGAGAGCAGCGTCCACTGTTCATCATTCAAATACCCCGCCAGATCACAAAGAAAGAAATACTCCATTTCCGCACTGAGCACTTTCTGGAAAAACACATGCTTGGGGTTGGCACTTGTTTTGGAGTCGGTGGTATTCCCACCGCCACCACCGCAGATCACATAGTAGAACCGGAACAAAGTATCTCCCGCATTCGGTAACTGTTCCAAGATGAGTTGCAAATGGTCACTGCTCTCCAAGACACTCAAATGGTGTAAAAAGCAAGTCTTACCATGCGCGTCAAACCGTTTAAACACATCTTTAAACGAATCAACATCAATATGTTCCAGCACAGAACATAAAATCATTTCTTTCCCACTGGAACTAAACGTTCCAGCATGTTGCGAGATCGCACGGCAAATTTGGGCACTGGAAGTCAGCGGCACACTAATCGGGTACATTGGATCGTCGGCGTCTAAAAAATCACCTTCCCCATTTGAGTCAAAGCCATCGCCATCGGTTAGACCATTTTTAGTCGCTCCACCGATACGCTTGCGGCGTCCATGTTGTTGGTAAAATTCCAGTTGAAGCGCCAACTTTTTTTCTTGGATCGCCGCCAACAAAAAATCCAGATGTGGTAAATGCGCGGAATACGCCATGACGATGCCCGCGGTCATATTTCGGATCGGGATTTGCATCACTAGTGTCTGGATTTCCTCCAGTGTGAGCGCATGGACGACGCTTGGATCGGTGAGACTGCGTGCGTCACGGAGCTGCATTTCCAGCTCAGCGGTGCGCTGGAAGTAGGGCTTCCGCGTGAAAAACCCACGCACGAGCGACGCCATGGGCCTGCTCTCGGCTCGTTTCACCTCCAACGCATGGCTCAAGAGATCGTCCCGTTCTGGCACATATACGACGCTCTGGATGCCGATCGCGATTTTTTCCAGCAGCGTCTTGTAACAACCGACGATCCCTGGCATCTTGAGAAGCGTCGCACAGCAAGCAGCCGCCTCCACTGCATTTGGACGACCCGCGAGACTGACGTATTTATCATTGATTTCGTCCAGTTTCATCTCGGTGAAAAGCGCAAAACTGGAAAAATGGCTCTTTTCCGTTTCGTACGTGGAGATCCACTTGGTGATTTCGTCTTGAGCAGTGAGAAGCGCATGGACGCGCTGCAGCGACGCGATATCGTCATCATCTTCGTCTTCGTCTCGGTTATTACCAGTAGCGCTCGCGTGGTCGTCGTGGCTGTTGTGGGCATCGCCGTGGTTGGCTTGCTGCTCTGGGAGTCTTGCCAATACGCTCTGCGTCTCCAGTGATAGTGGTAGTTGCCGTGGTGTTGCAGTCCTTGGCGACTGCTTCGCAGGCGACCCATGCCGCGTTTGCGCTTGCTTTTGGCGTGGTGTCGGAGGCGGTGGGTCGTTGTTTTCAAGCGGCATCAGCAGCCGTGTGCGAATGTATTTCTTGCGACGGAACGACTTGAGCATAGCCACGGCATCGTCTTCTGGAGGCGCTGCGGGTGAGGTGGTTGCGGTGGCAGCTGCAAGCGAGGTACCAGTAAGCGCACTTCCTTGACGCGACGGAGGTGCGTGGGCATATGATCGATGGCCTGTGGAGCTGCTTACACGGCTCGCTTTCCCATCAGTCGCTGGGTCACTTTGCGTGGTCGCTGTTGGCGGGGAGGTCTCGGTGACTTTGCTGGTGTTGCTCATTGTTGCACGCAGTCCCAAAGGACGAAGGGAAGTTCACGGAGATGTCACGCTCCATATCCGACTCCCGAGGGATGCCAGGTGTCTGGAAATTCCTTTCCGGAAGAGACGCACACTGCTTTCTATTACTCGTCCATTTTTGGTATTCGGTACTATCGCGCCGTTTCGTAAAAGTGTGACAGCAGAGGGTGAAGAAACGCGATCCAGTCGATACAGACGAGGATAAGCGCGTCTTCGACATGTCGTGTACCTGTACGAAGTACTGCATGGTGTGCCAGGAGAAGAGTTGCATACAGTGTCCTGTCGAGGAATGTGGCGCTGTTGATGTGATGTTGTTGGGCTCGAACGTGTAATGGCGTTACATTCGTTAGTGCTCTGGTGTGCAAAGGTTTCTAACGAGTCCATCTGGATGCCTGGATCAACCAATCCAAAAAGATGTGGACGGAATACAAACCCTGGATATAATTGAATCAGACTGGTGTATTCATTTTATGAGCGCGCCCCTTGTTCAGTATATGGGGGCCTCGCATTATTACGCAGAACATATAGCTTTAGTAACTTATGGTACAGGTTGATCTCTTTGCATGGCGATGGTGGGTGGTAGCGGTTGTTTGTATGAGGCAATCGTGATCATCACAGAGGACTGAGCGCGTCGGCCAAGTCCATTTGTGGCATATTCACCACGCCTTCCATGAACGACACGACTTGGCCACCGCATGTCACAAACATGCGCTCCGAGCCATTTGGCGATGCGGAGGGGCTTCGCGATCGAGAGTAATATGTGGTGCCGTAGCGACGCTCTGGGGATCCTGCGGCTGATGACACTGGACTCGACCATTCCATAGATCGAAGGGGCTGACGAGGGGAATCGCGCGCTTGTTGCCCCCAGGAATCAACGCGCTGGCGTTGTGTCCGCTGTGCAGTGAGTTGCTTCAAGTCCTATGGTTGATAGATTGATTCATGCACAGTCAGCATGTGCGCTTTCGATTGTCTTCCAGTATGCCCGGCGAGAGCAACATACCTGGACGGACATTCCGCTGCGGATCTCATATGCTGGATAACTGGATTTGCCTGCGACCATGTTGATGTCTGGTTCTTTGTTCTGGGGTGGTGGGAGAACTTGGTTGGGATTGTGTTCTTGGTTGCAGTGGATTTGTCACACTTGCTTTCTTGGACGCAAATATCTTTCTGATGAGCAGCCACTTTGTACCCGCTCGAAGTGGCGCGGAAAATGCGAGAGAGTGAGAACAAAAAAAAACAAGAAGGAAGAAAAAAAAACAGGTGTGCAGCGGGGGCCACCCTCTTGCCTGAAGTGCGGAAGTCGTTTCAGAGTTTGCAGAACAGCTTCAACGAGAACCCATCTCGTCTTGAAAAATACGGAAGAGTCGGCGAAAAACCAGATGCCTGTCATTTCAGAATCGTTATCGGTGGAGAAACGGATCTTTCGACTTGTTCCAAAACCAACGAATTTTGATGCGTTATATTACCGCGAGATTTCCATAAATTTCGCTCTGTCAATCAAAGGCTGCGTGGCAGGCTGCCACGTTGTGCCAGCCAACATTGCTGTGTGACGAAGAACTGGATTTCGTCCAATTGGTGGAGGGACGGGGCGGAAATCCGGATAAATTTAGACCGCCAACTGCCAACTTCAACATCTGTACCGAACACTTCCCCCCGCGAATCCATCTCTCTGTGCTGCTTGGAGGAATGCGATCAACAAAAAGTCGAAAAAGACACTTCCATATCCAGAAGAAAATGCCATCGACTCTGGTCTCCATCGTATTCTATCGATCAGATTCGATGGGCATGGGAGCACACACACACACACACACACACACACACAGCCTGTCGTGCTCGTATCGGTGCAGTGTTAACTGCACGCCACTCGCAGCAACACGACAACTTGCGTTCGGCACCAACAAACCAAATTCGATGGACGCTTGTCTGGAAGTTCCAGACGACTTCCAAACGGGTTTCACAGGTTATTTAATTTAAAGGGTTTATCAAGCAGTCAGAGGAATGATTCCTCTTTTGGTGATTTGGAATGATGCCGTTTCACGTGGCAAGTACGGAGATATCACCACTTCCACACGTCGTTCCGCCATTCGTGGCGTCCGATGTAGCATCAATCTTGAGCGGGATAGCATGCAGAATAGATCACGTACTCGTTAGACAATGACTTGCTTCTGCCCACTCTATCAATCAGGCGGGTCCCCCGTCCAAACCAAGATATGCCAGCGGCAGCCACGTATGCGCACCTTTGGTTGATGCAATTCGACCATGACAACCCCAACGCTGGTTTGTGCTGATGGCTTCGATCAGCAGACACAAAGGATACGCCATCACTGAAGTTTCCAGTAACTTGATTTGTCGTCACGAAAACTGCTTGGAATTGGGCACTCAAAATCCGCATGCAGTTGGCCAGATGGAACATCAACCGCGATCGATCGCTTGCCTCCTACATGCACCCGCATTGAGTGCATTCACTGTCAAAAAGGAAGAGAACACTAATCCAATAGCTGATCCGTACCTTTACTGATGAGGTGGACTCCAAGCGGAATACGGCAGCAACCGAATCAATGATCACAAGTTTCGTATTGTGCTCGGCCAAGAGCGTGGGCAACCTGGTTTGCTGCAAACGTGTCCATCAGAGAATGCGCAGGTGCGCAACATGAACGTATGCAAGGTACATACCATAAACTCGACCAGCTCGTCGACTTCGTAGATTTGTTGGATGAAGATATTGTCGAGAAAAAAGCTGGCGCATCCAGGTACACCATTTTCCATTTCATCGTGACGGCGCTTTCCGAGCACTGCGCCATACTTTTGCTCGTACACACTGGCCAGATCGTGCAGGCGCGTGACAGAGCTAATGCCTTCTGTGGAAATGTAGCATGCCGTGCCACCCAGTCCGCCAAAAGTAGGCTGCAAGCAGCATTGCAGAAGCAGCTGAAGGCAGAGCTGGGTCTTGCCAGCACCTGCTTCGCCGCATATCTCGGTCAGTAGCCCGCTTCGAAAGCCGCCTTGTAGCAATTGGTCCAGAGGCTCACACCCAGAGCTCAGCTTGACAGCCTCCCGCTCGCGGGATTGCCACATATCAAGCGCTGAGCGCCCAAGTGCAGCCATGTTGCCGTTTGATCAGAAGGTTGGTTCAAGTTGCATTTCCCGCCAACACAACACAGTACCATGAAAGACACAATAATGCTACAAATTGTTTAAAACAGCACATATGTTTAATACTCTAAATTCGTACTTATCGCAGTTCACCAGCAACGATTGGCTGGCGGAAACAGCGCAAAAGCTCCGAAACCACGCCAGGATGAACATGACCTCCATTGACCAGTTTGCATTGAACAGAGAGACACAAGGGTGTGTGCGAGCGAATGGAAGTTACCAAAGGAAGGAACTGATGCTTATCCTGAGGGTCTGATCATAATGATTGACTACATACCCAAGTCCAGATACGTCTGGCCTGATCCTTCCACCTCATAGTGTGCGTGTTTATTTGGGTTGCTTGTCGTCCCATCCAAGTAGACGAGAGATCACTTTGCTTGCTTCTGTGAGCAAAGTGATTCTTTCGGTTTTCTTTGCAGTCAAATCTGCCACAGTTGTTGATCGCGCTTTCCCATCGTCAACCATACTGCTATTGGCTGCATACAGTAAGCAGTTGCTCATGATAGGAACCCTTCCAGACTTGCGATCAGTGTTTGAAGGCGCCACTTGCAACTATCATATGAAAAAAAATACGAATGGATTTATGTGTAGATTTAGCGCAGGATATCGATCGGCCTGCAGTTCAGCGAATGCACTTCCGCTTGTGCGCATCGCATGTCTGTATGCAGTGCACGCGAGCACACTTGGCCGTGGGCCGTCAGAATCAGTGTAAAACTGCAATTCCCACACAATCGTAGTGGTCTCTGGTGACTGAGTGCAAGTCCATGCGCCATTTGCCTTGCTCAGCGTGGGCGACTTCGTCAGCGTTGAGGTGTTTTCTAGACATCAATACATGCATTAATATTTCCAGTAATACAGCCTCATGTGCAAACACTACTGGTATCATAGTAACCCAAAGTGTTGAATGAACCAGTGTCTTCAAAAACCTATGTATTTCCACAGAAACAGCCATTTGCAACGAAGTCAGCAGCGGCGCTCAAGTTGGGTTGGCATCTTGCTCCCTTGTTGGTTCGTTTCCACAGCTGCCATGGGTTTTGATTGCGGGTTTGCTTGGTTACAGTATGCTAACCTGTACCAGTACAGCATTCAGCACTTCGCAATCAGCGCTATTGCGAACCGCAAAGCCCCATGGCAAAACAGAGAGACAGCCTGCGAGGAAAACCCATGGTGCTGGCATTTGGGATTCTATTCATCTAAAAAATCCACCATCAGCAGATTTTTTATTTATATATTTTTATTTTTTGGGTTCTGTGGTGTGAATCTTGGAACTGCCACACTAAAATAGGCTTCTTGAAGTGATCTGGTTGGCAAAAACACTGTCACAAGATCTTCGGCCAGGTTGTTCTCGATCCCCCTCCCCCAGCCAGCGTGGTCAACAACATCTGGAAGTGGGTAGGGCGAACACTTGTGGAGCAGGGTTCAACCACAGTTTTCTAATGTGAGACCCTGTTTGTTTGAAAGCGCTTCTGCTCTTCCATCGCACCAGCGGGCTGTTGCAGCTCAAGAAGCCAAAAACTGCGCGTCTAAATATTGGCCCAGTCAATCGTGAGTTGGCGTGTGAGGTGAACACTGGATTCCCAGCAAACCCAGTCAGCTTTTCCGTCATCATCCAGCTCTTTTGACGCTTGTCAACTGTGCAGCACTGCAGACCGGACTTGTGGGACTGCTGCTGGTCCAGCACCACATTCCAACTTTGGCCAACAGCAACGTGAAGCGTGATAGCTGATCGATCATTCATTTGATCGACTCTGCTGCGCTTTCTCTTCTTGCGGCCAAGTACATACCTCCAGCAACCGTAATTTATCGTCAGACCGGTATACCCTCGATTCCCAGCGTTCCAGAGACCTAACTGACAGACCAAGAACAAATTTATACCGTCGGGTCTATCGGGGTACAAACAACAAATCTACCAACAAACACACACACACAAGCACGCGTCTATCGTTCGATGATGATCATGTCGTCCCTCCATTTAGACGATCCACTGTCTATCCAAGTGGCACCAACACCAACAACACCAACGATTCCAACACCAATGGCGCCAACACCAACACCAACGATTCCAGTGAAGACCGTATCCATTCGAATGAAAGAGCTCCCTGGAAGCGTCTCGATTGAGATCCCCCCTCTCATGGCCTCTCTCCGTGACCTCGTGACGCGCTTCCACGAGCTCACGTTTGCCAAGACGTACGCGGCGTTTGCGACACGGTCCAGCGTCCTGGCCATGCGCGTGAACCCACGCAGCGGCGCAGCGCAAGAAATGGTCTTGACACAAATCCACGAGATCCGCGATGGCGAAGTGTTGGTCTACAAGCCTTGCGACGAGCTGCGGGCACTTGTCGAGCAAGGATGCATCACGCCCGTGGTCACCCAGCGCCTCCCACAAGCGTCTTCGTCCTCCGCGCCACCACCATCACTCTTCCCCACCTCGTCACCGTCCATGAAGCGGAAAGGCCGATGCGCGTCCGTCGCGAATACAAGCGAACGGGTCCAGCGGTACGCGCCCATGCTGGACAAGACGGACTTGTCGCCACGCGAACGAAATTCCATCAACGACCACTTGATCAGCGGCGACGAACAAGTGGTCGACGCCATGGAACAGTTCTCCATGAGCTTGAACCCAGAGACGCTGCGCCGAGCACTACGAGGACCCTCTGCATCCGTCGCATCACCAGCAGCCAAGCAGAAGATGACGACTCCAGTGACAGTGGACCATTTGCTGGACAATTTCTCGACCATGGAGATGCAATCGCCTGCGAATTTGCATTTTTACGACAGCAGCGCCTCCATGGGCCACGCAAACCCGTTTCTTTTGGCTGCTTCTGCTTCTTCATCTGGGAGTTTCCCCACGGCACCAAGCGTCCAGCAACAGCAACCACCACCGTTCATGATGATGATGATGGACCACCACGAGCCACCAGCAGCACCAGCACCAGCACCAGCAGCCCAACACAACCCATTTCTGGCCAGCACCACCAGGCCGCCACTGCTTCAGTCGCGTCCGAGTCTTTTGTTTGACGATTCCGCACTCACCGAAGGCGCGCCATCGGTTTTTCTTCACTCGATCCAAGAAAAACGCACCCCTCCTCCATCGTCCTCTTCTCGGATGAGTTTGTCTCTGGACGATCTGGACGATGGCGCCAACAGTGGCAGTCCCTCCTACTACGGTAGTGGTGGGGACTTGTATCAACCGCCCCAACTGATTTGTGTGGCGTCGCTTTTGGAGAATGTGCCCGTGGACCGCAATTTCCATGAAAAATACACCATTGGTCGGATTTTAGGATCGGGCAAGTATTCCGTCGTGAAAGAAGCGACTTGTTTGCAAAACGGGACCAAATTTGCCGTGAAAATCATTGATAAACGGCAAATGATGGAAATGCGGTTTTTAAAACGTGAATTAGAAATTATGCATGGGTTAAAGCATGATGGTGTGGTCCAATTGATGGAATTGTTTGAAACAAATGAAGAATTATTTCTTGTGATGGAATTATGTTCCCAAGAATTGTTTGAATACATTGATAAAAATGGGCCATTGGATGAATTATGTGCCCAAAAATTGATCTCCAAATTGGTGCAAACCGTGGCCTATTTACATGCGAATTGTATCGTGCACCGTGATATTAAACCGGAAAATATTTTGATTCGCTCGTCGGATGTGAATTTTGTATGGGATATTAAATTGACCGATTTTGGCATCGCTCGTAAATTAGATGAAGGTGCAAATTGTACATTGACGCCTCATGAGTCGCTCTCGGAAGTCGCCAACTTGCACGACGCTGTCTCTACCGTGGCGTCTTCTATGGCACTAGGAAGAGGCCGTGTCCAGAACCGGATGGCACGCGCCCATACCAAGTGTGGCACGCGGGACTACGTGGCGCCAGAGGTCATGAGCGGCAAAGGGTACGGCAATGAAGCCGATTTGTGGAGCGTCGGCGTGGTCACGTACGTTTTGCTCAGTGGCTGTGCACCGGTGTTTTTACCCACGCAAGATGGCACGAAAAAAGTGTTTTTCACGGAAGATTGCTGGCACGACATGTCTTTGGAAGTGAAATCGTTCATTGAAGCGCTTTTAGTGCGCAACCCGGAGGAGCGCAGCACCGCGGTGGAAGCGCTGGACCATCCGTGGCTGCAGGGCGTCCATGTGTAGGGTACATTAGTCGGTACTGCAGCCCAAAGCAAATGCAATTAATTATTTCCCTTTATTCTCTGTTTTGTTGATGGCGTCTGTCTCTACTGTATCTATAATAGTGTCTTGGGTGCCAATAATGGAGAGTTGGTGGTGGTGATCCCCATGGGATTCGCATGGCAACCTCTGCAAATATTGGCGTGGTCCACATACCTACTATGTGTTAACGAAGGTTGGATATCACACAACGAAGGGTTTTGAAATTGAAACGGGTCTTGAAGAGCCGTGGCAATATTGAAGCCATTGATGCAAGCAGTCTCTATCTATCTCTGGTGTGGATGTTGCGCTTGCTGTAAATAACTAAATCATATAGCGAAACCCGCGGCGTATTTATCGAGCTCTTATTTTGCACATACAAACACGAGTTGTTGTACCAAAGAGAGATAGAGAGGAAGAGAAGAAGACAGCGAAACTCTCAAAAGCCAGTAAACCAAGCACACGCACCAAGAACACGATGGCGCAGCAAGGCGCGACGCTGCAGAACTACAACAATGAGCTGGTCAAGTGTATCGAAGATTTGCGCGAGAAGCGGGAAGAAGTGAACCGCGCGATGCTCAAAGACGAAGAAGAAAAAGCCAAAATCCAAAAGGTAGAAGAGAGAGAGTTCCATAAGAAAGGAAGGAAGGAATGATGCATACTGAAACTAGGTGTGGCTGGTTGCATCTGATAGGACTTGACGATTCTCACGGACCGGCTGAGCAAGATCAACGAGGCATTAGCGCGCAAAACGCAAGCGCGGAACGAATACGACCGCACCATCTTAGAGACCGAGGCCGCCTACATGAAGGTACCTAAACTGTCCCTCTAAACACCGTTATTACGGCTCCATACTGACCCACCTCATCGATGTATCCACAGATCTTGGAGAGCTCCCAGACGCTGCTGCATGTGCTCAAGCGAGAGACCGTCCAATTGACCAAGAAAAAACAAACGTCATCGTAAAAACAACACTAAAAACTGATATTTTAGGTTTCGTTTTGCATAAAATCCCTGTTTTGGCCTCTTATTCCGCCTACCTATTGGTAGTTTTTAACGATGGCGCACTTCTTTCGTCATGGGGTCCACGACAAGCGCAGGGCGGCGGTCTTTGCCACGGCGTTCACGGCCAAAACAGCGCGGCAGCTCTTTACCACCATTGCAAACAAGCATTTCAAGACATTGTTGCACCTTACGAAGCTGGTGGACCAGCAAAAACGACCCACAGTCTTTGGAAATGAGCTCGTTGTAAAACGTGTTCACTTCCAATTCGATTTCCTATCATGGACAGAAACACAAACAAAAAACACATTAAAACATCACTAAAAAGAGCCTAAAACAGGTATAAAAATGTAAATAAAACAAACCTGAAGCGCATTATCCACGACAATGGATGGAGACGCCACCATCGAGCCACTAGTTGTTGCTCCCGTGACTGGCCGCAAGCGAAAGACTGGCGCACGCACTGGGAACTCTGGTGCGACTTGAATCACGACATGGATCGATGGGTACGTTCCAGTCGCATTCTTGTAAACGCCTTGGAAATACCGACATCCTGGTACCGTTTTGGTTGTTGAAAAAAGCTCCAAAGTTGTTTGTCCTGGCGGTGACGACGTGGTGATCTCTTTCCATCCACAAAGCGTCGTCTTCTTATTCGTTGACTCGGTGGCCAAGAGCCTCGCAAACGATGCGTGGGCACGAGGCAACGACCCACTGGCTAGTGCCGCCAAGTGGGTTTGGAGTTGCACGGCCGAGGTCAAGCGAGCAATCAGTTGCTGCATGGTGTTGCGAATCGATGGCTCTGGACGCCACGACGACGATGACGATGCGCTGGCTGGCGCCACCAATGGGTGGAGCCCACAGATCCACTGGGCCCATTTGTACGGTCGGCATTTGGTCTTGTGGACAGGGAAAGAGACTTCTTTTTCTTGTTGTTCTTGGTCCTCTGCAGCCGAAGCGGACTGGATGAACTTGTAGGCGGCGGTGTGGCTTGGCATGGACAGTCCGTCATCTCCTGGGAATAAACTCGTGAGCACGTGATTCCCAACCGCCAGTTGACGGGGTGCCAGTACTTCCACGGTAACCACGTGGGCGGTCGGAAAATACTGAAACAGGAGCGTAAACTGCTCGTTTTGCTTCTTATTTGGTGGCTCTTCATCTTTTTCGGAAACGCAAAGCGACAGCTTGAGCAAAACGGCCTTTTCATGGCATTCCCATAAATTGAATGGTTTCTTGGAGTCGTCACCGTCGGCGTTGGCGTTGGCGTCGCCATCCAGAGTCGCGAGGAGATCACGGTGGTCTCCGTCATCACCAGCGTCTTTCACTTCACGAGCCACCGCTGCGCCAGAAGCGCCACCGGCCGACTGGCCTGTCGCAGCGGTGTTGTCAATGACCTCGCCACTTTCCACTCCACCACCACCAGTAGCGCTGCCTCGGGAACTGTTCCGGCCAAACGAAGGCGAACGAGATGGCACCGCGACCATCGCTATGGACGACGCTGCTGCCCCGTCGCTGCTGCGCTGGGCCACCATGGACGGCGACCGCGACGGCGCTTTCTGTCTCTTGGATGATCCATCTTCTCCAGAAACGGAAGAAATCTTCCCACCAGCGAGAAGAGCTTCTGGGAATTTGCGTTTCATGGTGTTGCGCATTGCAGAGCTTCCACTTGCCGACAGCCCTTTGGCATCGCCAATGGAGATTTCCATTTGCGCCTGGCAGCCACTGGCTTCTCGGTACGACTCCAATTCACAAAACAAAGTAAACAACGGCACTGGAAGTTGGGAACTTGCGTCGTGTTGCAACTGAAGTGTTTGTGTCACAGGCGTGCGCATGTAACTCTGTAACCCATGGGTCGCGTCTTCCACACCGTCCAATTGGCCGCGTAACCCGTCCAAAAAGAGCTGCTTTTTTTGCGTTGAAGCCTCGACAATATCGATTTGCGCTTTGATCTCCTTCACTTGAATCATCATCCTGTTTATATCCACAAAAAGGGCGGTTTTAGGGACTTTTTAACACATATTAGGACGTTTTCCACGCAACCTACCGCTTGCGGGTCTCCAGTTCTTGTGTGAGCTGGTCCAAATGCTGTCTGTGGATGTTTTGCTCCACGGAAATGGGCAAATCCCCATTCGCAAACTCGATTTGGTCCATTTCTTTGGTGTGGAATCCTTTGCAACGCCTGATTTCACGCACTAAATGGTCTTTTTCGTACAGCAAATTCTGAAGCTTCAACTGGTGGGTTTCCGCGACATTTTTTTGGTCTTGGACACGCGTTTTCCATGCATCACCAGCGATAAACGTGTCGCGAAGCCCGGCTTTCAAGGAAGCCAGCAAGACCATAGCATGCCATTTGTGAGTCTTTAACTGCGCCTTGTCGATCTTGCCATCGCGGTACTGGGCCTCCAAGTCAACGAGGATCTTGCGCAGCGACGTGAACGCCTGTTTGAGCTGTTGCAGCTGCGCAACGCGAGGCGCAGCGGCGTTAAGAGCGTCGTCACCGCCCATGATGCTGCCAAAAGTGATCGCTTTTTGGCTTTGCTTTGTTTCTTGTTTCAAACAAGTTGTTTGGGGGCGGGCGCTGATGGCCGTTCAAGCAACATTTCGGGATCGCTTGGAGCGACATTTCAGATACTGTGCGTACTGTATATTCAGATAGTTGGGTTTGCTGGGGTGAAGCAGTCGAGTATTCAGATACAGAGGTTGTTGGGAGGTTGCGCGAATGTGACCAGTTCGAGAGCCACTGGATGAGGCACTTGATCGGCATCGGAAGGCGTGACCAAGGATAACAAAAATGTTGCAGCGATTCGCGACGCGTGCTGCTGCGCGCGTGACTGCGCGCCCACAGACGGCCGTGCGTTGCTTCGCAAGCAAGGCCAACGGTGCGGATGATGTGCTGCGCCCCATCCATTTTGAACAGGAAGAAGAGGTGAGTTGGAGATATGGTGATGGACGTCCTCGACAAGCCCCAGACAGCTTTCTTATCTCTATGGCTTTCCAAATAGAATGCCGCTGCTCGTCCGTTCCGTATCGTTGGCGTGCGTGATGCCGAAGTGTTAGACTGGGAATACCCAACGCGTAACGAAGCCGACTTGAAGATCAAGCCGCGTCCGATCCGCAACCGCTTCCAGCATCCCAACTTTATCAGCTTGTGGATCGACGATTTGGCCAAGACCGAGGCGTACCTCAAGAGCCAGAACGTACCATACAACAGCGAAGGTATCGTGGAAGGGCCAGAAGGCCACGATGTGCTGGTGATCCACCCAAGCGCTGATGGCAGCAGCATTGAGTTCTTCAATTTGTCGGACAACCCAGCGATTGTCGAACTGGTGCAGGCCACCGAAGAGGTCATTAAAGAGTTTTACGATGAAGAAGATGATGAATAGAGAGATTTGAAGTGACGGTGGCACACACATCTTTGTCTATATTTTGCGTAGTGCCTTAGCGTTCATACTGTGTGATGGTTGCCCGCATGGAGCATGAGATCACGTGAGTTAGATTGAGTATTTAGTGACATTGCGCAATGTCACTAATTCGAAACTGATGCCGCCAAGTCATATTTTTTTCAAATTTGGAAAATCCGCAAAATGGCGACACGTCCACTAATAGCGAGCGCCGTAGCGGCTGGCAAGATAAGCAAGCGGCGAAGACGTCAGTCTAGTGGCGATGGAGACGATTCGCTTCTGGACGAGATGCTGGAAGAGCTGGGTATCCCCACCAGCGAGGAGAAGCGCAAGAAGAAGAAGAAGAAACACGGTGGAAGAGAAGAAGGAACCGACCAAAGAGAAAGTGTCATTGAGTTGCTCACGCCGCCCCATCCGCCGCCACAGCGCACAGAACGAGCCAGTGAACACGTGGCCATAAGAGCAGACAGTACGGGAGGCGATATGCTGGATCTGACGACTCCAACACCGCCGTCTGGCTCGTCATCTCGACGCCATCGCAAGCGTGTGAGTATTGTCAACTTGCTTTCATCACCAGAGACACCAGAGAAGGAGCCAGAGACGGAGCGAGAGGACGAAAAGGAGGAGAAAGAACAAGAAGATGAATGGGAGGAGCCCGACAACGATTTATATTCCTGGAGTCCGCCACCGCTACCAACAGAGAGTGAGAAGGACGATGAAGATGAAGATGAAGATGAAGATGATGGTGATGAAGAAACGCGGCTTCTCCACGCCGTAATGAGTGGAGGCATGCCGCCACAGAGCCGCGCGAGGCCGCTGTATCCGGAATTTCTACGTCAAGACGACGGAGAGAGCGAGAACAACACAACGTCAACGCTAGCAAGCGCCTCACCAGAGCGCCTTGCTGCGTATGGACGAGCTGCAGCAGCGTCACGCGGATCAAGCCACAAGTCCCCACAACGATCTCAACAGAAGCAGCCTACTGCCAAGGCATTCAAGCGCACTGCCAAACCGAAAGCACCACCAAAACCAGCCAAGCAAGTGGTTTTCGCTGCCATCGCGATGGAAAAATCCATTTCCGAGTCGTCCGTAGGCGCTGCGATCCAAAAGGCACTGGAAACTAACACGTACAACAACAAAAACGTGCCTTTTCGACTGGAACCGTGCTTTGACAATGGCCTTCGCGTGATCCAGTGGCAGCGGCAAGGAGGAATATGCAACGCCAGTCAAAGCAGCAGCAGCAGCCGCCACGCGATTGCGTTGTATTTTCCAGCGGACCAATTCCTTTCGCTTTTGCTCGAGCGTGGCTACGACGCGCTGCTGGGCATCACCAAGAGGCTGCTCGAGACGCCACCGAAGTGGGGGCAACCACAAGCAGACAGAGCACCAATTCCTATCTGGGGGTACGCGATGTTGGTCATTGAAGGCATGGACAAGGCGCTCATCCACCGCAAAAAGCAACTGAAAAAGAAGAAGACAACCACCACAGCCAACGAGATGCAACAACCCATCACGATCACCTTCAGTGACCTCCATGAGCTGGCGTTCCGGCTGTTTGTGGATACCTCCATCCACACCAAGGTACCTACCTACCTGCCTATAAACTATGCCCAACCACCACCTGCCTGTATCATCCACTGACTTGTACCTGCCGTATCCACTGACTTGTACCTGCCGTAGTTTACCTGTGACACCGACGCAACTGCCTCTTCCATCGCGCTGGTCACCCGGGAGCTCCTCGTCGCCGCCTCATGGCAGCAAACGCCCCAAGAAGAGTTTTTGGAAAGTGTACCACGGAACCATTCGTTCCGAGTCTCCACAAGAGACGCCAGCACCGGCAATGCGTTTGCCAATACGTGGCTCCGTATGCTTCAAATGGTGCCAAGTGTCAGTGAAGACCGTGCGCAGCAACTGCTAAACCATTTTCCGACTTTTTCAACACTGTTTAGAGCATTTACAGACCCGCGAAAAAGTGACCAAGACAAAAAAGAGCTGCTCGCTGACAAATTGACTTCTACGCGGTATGAGAGTACTTTATCACGCAAGATTTACCACGTTTTCAGTAGCTGGAATGAAAACCAAACGGTGTAAACCACCTAAATACCCTTAAAAACATATTTTATGACTATTTTAGCATGAAAAAATCGATTTATCTATGTTTAAAATGTCCCATTTGCGATGGCGTTGTCATGGGCATGGATGGCATCAACCAAAATGCGGTTAAAATCGCGTGGGTTATCCATAAACACTTGGTGGCCAGCCGACGGCACCAAGTGGAACGCGGCATGATGCGTTTTTTTCTCTATTAAAAGCCGTTGGACGATCTTTTGGCCGTGTTCGCTGGGCATCCAGTCGCCTCCTCCTCCATACAAAATGGTCAAAGGCACTTGGATCTTGGCCGGTGTGAAGAGGTCGCCCAGTGGGCGGCGTCGCGCGGTCGCCCCAGGGTGTAAATGGGTATATAATGCGATATCGCCGGACGCTTTCAGTGCCCAATTATGGTAACTGTACATGGAAATATCTTGGAAATCCATTTCCCCTGAGCGGATAATATTGGTCTCGGGCACCCATTGGACCCGCTTGCGAAGCCCCCATTGGACAAGCGAGGGGCCAAATGGGCCAGCAAAGCGGATAATACTCTGAAAAAAATAGAATAAACAATATTAAAATGTAAAAAACCCGAATTTTTAGAGACCGCAAAAAGGGAAAGTAAATTTAAAACGTACCATGGGTGTAATGTAATACTTGGCGGCGATTTTAACCACCCAGAAGAGATCGTCGTTTGTTTTGCCAGAGGAAATCACACCCGCGGGCGAGACAAGCAAAAGATGGTCCACGTGGTGGGCGTATTTTTCCACGTACCACGACGTGTACATGGCCTATTTTGAAAATCAGTACTAGTATTAGAACTACGATAAATAGGACCATCCAAATAGTGATATTTCTGGGTACGTACGCCCATGGAGTGGCCACACAAGACGAATCGATCCAATTGCATGACACGGCGCCAATCTTCCAGCGATTCCACAAAGAAATCATCCATTTCTTGGTCCTAAATAACGTGATTTAGCCATATTAATATTTAAACCTCGGATAGTAATATCCACATGGTCTACGCACCGTCTTGGGTCGAAACGATGGCCGAATCGAACGGCCAATGCCTTTCCATTCCACTGCGTACTACAGAAAGATAGATACACAAAACGTAAACATCGTTTAAACCAACAAGACCGTTTTCCCCCGAATAAATCAAAATATAAAAACCGCACGAAAACGTACCACATTGAAATACTTGGCGAGCGTTTGCAAATTGGCGGCCCAAAACGCGTTGCCGGCCATGTACCCGTGGACCAGCACAAGCGTACGAGGAGGCAGCCGCTCACTCTCTTCACCACAGTAGGGCACATGGACGGTGCCCAGGCCTGCAACCATTTGGACCGTGTGGGCGGTCGTGATATATTTCTGGTAGATTTTCTTTTCGACATCTTCCAGTGCCTTTTCGTTCGCTGGCAGCCACAATTTGAGTGCGCAAATGGAAACCCACAACGGCAGCAAACAGCTGAGAATGGTGAGCCAACTGAGCAGCTCTTTTTGGCTGTTTTTGCTGTTTTTGGGGTCGTAGAGAGCGCTGCGCAGGATCGCGAAGACGGAAAGCGAGAGCCACGCGCATAGCGCGAGCCATTTGCTGTTGTTGTTGTTGTTTACTGGTGGTTGTGGAAGACAGAGAACCATGGCCGCGTAGCTGATGGTGAAGACGACGGGCCAGTCCAGCAGCGCGAGGGGCATGCCTGCAGGTGTGGACAGGAACCACAACGTCCACGTGGCCGCGATGCTTGCGAGCGCGACGCCGACCGCAGGAAGCCGCAGAAGGAAGCCCAGCAAGCCCCATAGAAGCAGCAAAATCACGAGGAACGGCGAGAGAAGGAGCATGGTGATTTGGACCCATTTCTGCTGGAAAGCGCGCCGTGGAGGCTGGAGTTTCGAGCCATCAGTGGCGGCGCTTGTCGCGCTTGTAGAGGAGGTGGAGCGCATGGAGGATGCACAAGTGCCGCGGCGGAGGGGACGAGTAGTTAGCGGAGAAGTTCCTGTGCTTTGCTTCGGTTCTGATCTTCTGACATCTTTGATAGCTCTTGGAGATGAAAGGCCAATCAACCATCATTCCTGCCTGGACAGACTCTCATTGTTCGATACCGGTAATATACCGGTAGAGTATTTGCCAAACCGGTAGATACCGGTATATGTATTCAGTAAATCGGTTTTGTATATTTTTTTGGTCTGACTTCTTGACGACGAACAAACAAAAACAAGAAAAGTTTGTGCAAAAAAGCTGTGTGTCTGATGCTGGTCCCACACTCATGGGGGTCCGCTGTGAGTCACAGCGCCATGCGACGGACGGTTACAGACGCAAGTGCAGTGAAGTGATTGGAGGCGGAACACCATGGCGACCAACCAGCGTGTACACGAGAAGGGGTACATAACGCTTCTTGGGTGTCTACAATGAGCTGCATGCAATCAATGTGGAGCGCCTCGACAGGCGCTATTGGGCAAGACGCTTGGCGAAGCGACTGTCGCATGCGCCTGCGTTCGAGCAAAGCAGACTGGTCGACGATTCAACCCAGACCAGACTGCCACGGACACGGACACGGAGGTTCGGCTGTGACTGACGGCAGCCCGTTGCCCGTTGCCCATGCCGTCACAGTGTGACGGTCGTGACGGTCACACTGATCGATATATTTGTTATTGGACTGCGACTGCAAGAACCAAGGAGGAGATTGGCTGCACAACGTTTCCCACGAGAAACAGCCTGTCGCATGCGAAGGCTCGGTCGCCATCATGACTGCGCAGCATCCAGTACCACGTACCGCTGCAAGAATCTCTGCCAAGGCACGGGCATGAAAGGCCCGTGTCTCTACGATGAAGCCGCGCTGTGCTGTGGTGTTCCCTAAAGAGCTGCTGCTGCTGCTCCCAAACCGCCATTTCCAATCTTTCCTTCTCCAGCTCACTTTGCTCAAGTATCCAAGTCAACCCCCACCATGCAAGTCCTCCGCACTCTCTCGGCTGCTGTTCTTCTCGCAATCGCCGCTGCCTCGACCACGCAGTACGTGACCGCCTCGCCAATGCAAGACGTTGAACCACAACCCGTGCCTGTGACCTCGTACAACACGGCGATCGTCGCGACGGCGTTGGCCGACAAGCGCAACTACGCGTCCACGGTGGGTCGGCCGATCTGCCTGACCGAAGTCACGCGCGTGCGCCAAGCCGTGTACAACCAAACCCGTGAGTTGTACTTTGAAGTCAACGGCTGCGCGGTCACCAAGGCCCAGGGCTTGTGCAAGAAGCCCTCGGCATGTGTGAGCGTCACGCCTTTTGAAGTCCACGTCACGGGACCAGAGTCCACGCCACGATTTGATCCGATCGTGACGCTTTTCAAAGGAAAGCCAGTCAAGACCCCGTACGTCGTAGAGTCGATCGGATCGCTTTTGTAAATTTTCCACGTAAAAACCCCACAAAAATACGAGAAAATGTAGATATCACCCAAACTTTTTGTTCAAACACACAAATGAGGTCATCCCTCCCATACAAATAGCAAGATAGTTTTGTGTGTTTTAACATGGGTACATGACCACAGATGATTATGCCGACGGCTCGGAGGGTCTATCTTTTAAACCCGCCCCCGCAGCGAAGCGGAGGGTGGCGGCACGAAGCGCGCGGGCGCGAGTCACTGGGTGCAGTTGTAAAGCATGTTTGTTCTTAGTCAAGCATGTCGCCCCTCCTCCCGTGCACATAAAACGCGTTGTTCTGTGCTGGAACATGGTTTTTGTGTGTTTTTCACGTGTTCTCCAAAAATACCGGTACCGGTACTGAATTCATGAAATCCACAGTAAATTATTCGTATTTGTTCTTCGAAGTAGAGTGGCACTGACAATACTGAATGAGAACTGCTCACTGTAGTTTTCCGAGCCAAAAAGATCCACGAGATGCTCCCAACTATAATATTCTGGAAATGTATCCTCGCCAAAATATTAACCGCCACTACTTCTATTACTTGTGAGCACATTTGCTTCGCCGAGACCGATATGCACTGCAGCAACAGTTACTGTACTGTTGTTCCAGCCCACGAGCCACCCCGGCCAGGCATCATTTTTGCGGATGTTGTGAACTCAAGTCAGAGCCCGCGTATGTACCACAATTATGGTACAACGGCAGTCTGAGTACCACAATTCGGGTACAATTTCACGTTTGCATCAGTGCGTGACCCACACACGACTTCATCATGTTGACACCCCACCACCGAATTTTGTAAAAAAAAAAAAAAACTCCCCAATTGCATCGAAAATGGGACCCAAGATACCCGCGGCCGCCTCTCCGATGCGGGTGGTCACCTTGCTGCCATCGGCAACCGAAAATTTTTGTGCGCTTCTCAAGTTCGCGAAAGAGCGCCGTGGCATCAAAGCGCCTGGTATCGCTGTGCCCGCTGGCTCGGGGCTTCCGCAGCTTGTCGGCCGCTCCCACGAGTGTGACACACCCAACACACCAGACGTCCAGAGCTTGCCAATCTTGACCGCGGCGCGCACGGCGTTCACCAACTCGGCCGATGTCCACAAACAAGTGCGCGAGGCGCTGGCGGATGCATCGTCTTTGTACCATTTGGACGCCACGAAGCTTGTAGAGCTTCAACCGGATCTTATCCTCACACAAAGTACTTGCAAAGTGTGCTCGATCGACTTGGCATCGGTGAGTAGCGTGTTGGACGGTACTTCTACTTGTAGTACGATGGGCGATACGACAAGCGCACGTCCAGAGATTCCAGAAATCCCAGGCAAGACCACCAAGATCATCACGACAAACCCGATCAGTCTCCACGATGTGCTGGTCACGCAATTCCAGCAACTGGGCAAGGAGCTTTTGCTGGAAGACGAAGGAAACGCCATGGCGCAGCAGCATCTGGACAAAATCCAGACTTTGCAGGCGCTTGGAAAAGAGCGCCGCCGTCTTGCTGGTTCTTCTAAGGTTCCGCGTGTGTTGCTGGTCGAGTGGCTGGACCCATTGTTCATCGGCAAGATGGGCTGGATGCGCGAGATCATTGAGTATGCCTCTGCGCGCGTCGTGGAGAGCCTCGAGTCCATGGAAAAAGAGCCCATTGACATTGTCATTGTCGCCTGTTGTGGGCTTTCCATTGAGAAATCGCAGCTTGAAATCTCACACGGCCGCGTCGGTGACTGGTGGGCAAAACTCGCTTCTTCTTCTTCCAGCGAGAATCCTCAGCTGTTTCTTGTGGATGGCATGTCCATGTTCTCCCGACCAACGCCAAAGCTTTTACTGGCACTGGAATGGCTCGTGAATGTCGCCCATGGTGGACCAGAGGCTGCAAAGTACTTGGCGACGACCACGTTCCCATACAAAAAAGTCAACTTTGATTTTGCATCGACAACTACTACAGAGGAAGAACGAAACAAGAACAAACAAGAAAAACTACTGGAAGATATCGAAGAGCTCCACCGCGTTGCGTGTGTCAACAAGCAGGCCACGTACAGCGACCCAGCGACTGGCTACTCGGTCATGACATCGTACAATTTACAGTCCAAGCAAATTTGCTGTGGAAATGGCTGCCGCCACTGTCCCTTTGGCCACGTCAACGTCAAAGACCCTTCTCGCCGTACCAACAAACTCACCCAAACGGTCATCTTGCAGCCCAAGCGCCGCCAAAAGGGCACCCGCGCCGGTGGCCAAATCCTCTGGCCATCGCCTCAACACCTCCGTGAAAATGCGCATTTAGAAAATCAAGTGGATATCTGCAAAAGGGATTTGATTGTGATGTTTTGGAGTGGTGGCAAAGATTCCTTTTTATCGCTTGCGACTCTGTACGCACAGTATGCGAAACAGAGTGCCAAGCCCATGCCCCGCGTGGTTTTGCTCACGAGTATTGATCCAGTGACCAACACCGTGCCGATCCAGAACATCACACATGGGAAAATTGTCCAGCAAGCAAATGCCCTGGGCTTGCCATTGTGTACCGTAGCAGTCGGGTTGGGCCATTCGTACGCGCCCCAGATCCACGAGGCACTGGCGGAACTGCCAGCCAAGATGGCCCATGGCCAAGGCTCTGGCCCAAGCGAACAAGTGATCCATTCGTTGGTGTTTGGCGATCTCCATTTACAGGATATCCGCGCCTGGCGAGAAGAAACGTTTGGGAATATGTATCGCTTGCAATTCCCAGTGTGGCAAAAAGATTATGAAAGCGAACTGCAACCAATGCTGCGTGAGATTTGTGACCGAACACAATCACAAATTGTGTTTGCGAATATTGAATCAGAGCTGTTGCGTGCGAAAGGGTACAAGATCGGGGACCCGTATCAGATGGAGGATTTGCGGGCGCATCTCAGAAGCAGCCAACAAGACATCAACGACTTCTCGTCGACATCGACACGTGAGGCTGAGGCTGAGAAGAAAGAGAAGGAGGAGAATGGGGATGGGCGTTTGAAAGCGGTGGATCTCATGGGCGAATGTGGGGAGTTCCACACGTGTGTGCTGTTCCCAGGCATGACGCTGTGATCAAGCAGCCATCCCCTCAGTATGGATAATACACAGGCAGAAATACAGTGTACCGGTACTGTAGATAATCTGACTGCCATGGCGTCCATGGAGTCCATACTGGACTGGTTGGCGCTATACAGTAATACAGCAGACAGCGACGGGTGCCGCGTCAGCTTTCATGCTCAGCATGAAGTTCATGAACATGCTCTTTTCAGATTTTAGTTTTTGCGAGTTGGCTCGTCTCCACAGCGAAGAGCTCCGAAAATCCCGAGTCAGAATCTCGATCCTGGATCCTGCAGTTAGGATTTTCATGATGCAGTGGGTGTGGGCGATGTGGTCCACACCAAAATCGTTAATCCAGTTCCCGAACTGGTTCTGTTCACTCATTTCGCCACTTGAAGTGTGGAGTTGGCAAGAGAGGAGAGGAGAGGAGATGAGAAGCCAACGAGAGAGAAACGTGAGAGAGAGCACCAGCATTTCGTCGTGCATGTTTACAGCAGAGCAGAGCAGGAGAAAATCTCTTTCAAGGTTCTTAGGACCACCAGTGATGGCAAAAGTGTACTGTACTGTATGCGCTGACCGCCAAACCTCTTCCAGTAAATCTGCCGCGACAGAATGCTTCTCCCCAGCTCGACTGTATTTGCCTGGGACTTTCTTGTCTTGTTGGTGTGGCAGGATAGATGGAAGGAACGATGAATGGATGGATTGTCGAGACTCTCCAACGGCGGGAACCGGACAATCGTCACGCACTCGATCAGTTCCTGCAAAGCTCGCACCTCGCACGCGCTCCAGTCGTTTCTGGGATCAGGTGGAGCGCATTGTTCATTGTTCAGGTATGGGTGTTGCGAACGCGCCGGTTGGGTGGTCGGACATCCATGTGTTGCGGGAAAACATTCGATTTGAATCAAAGCGTCCAATTGCTGTTGCGTCCATGTTCGCCATTTGCTGGATTGGCGAATGCGCACGCCATGAAATCCATGAACGGTACTGGAGAGGCCAGACAGTACCGTATTTATGGCTGACACGCACGAGAATCTTTTCTCCCGCAAAATGTCTGAGATACCAACAGGAAAATTAGTGCAAGCTCGGGTCACAACGCACAGGTTTGAGGACAGCGTGTTGTGTACCCCACTTGAGTCCCACTCGCCTGCTCTCTATCACGTCCATGTCGTCACAAGAGAGTGGGCCCTATCCAGTACATAGCCGTGTGGTGTCAACACGCAAAACCCAAGTGGAGGCAAACAAACGGAACAATAGAGCTGGGTAACGAGCCATAAAAAAGGCAACAATGCCACCAATGGATCGCGATACCAAAGATGTGCTGGCAATCAAACAATCAAGTCTCTAAAGCGGCCCTGCTATCGCACATGGGAAATGGGTTCACAGACAATGATTTGGATTTTTCGATTTGGATTCTGGACTCCAGACTCCAGACTGGAGTGGCCAACCAAACTTGGGTGACCCAACCAACCCAATTGTACTGTCCACAATTGTACAGTCCTCCGTCGTTCACATTGCCTGCAGCGAGAGACCAGCGATCTTTGCAATCACCACCGCTCGCAATTTGCGAGTCGCAAACAATAGGTTAGGCCATTCAGTGCTGTATCCATACCATACACCACTGTACACTTCAGGGAGCAGACACATTTACTGTAAGCGATCCCAGCAGCCAGAATTCGATGTAAAGAAGCAAGGTCTCAGTTGCCTGATACTGTACTGGGGCACAGCAGGGGATCGACAGATGCCTCCAGCTTCATCTCGATGGGGTCCACGCACGCAAGGATATTTTTGTGGGTGGACGTTTGCTCCAACCATTTTTTGGAGATTCTGAACAATGGTCCATAGAGAATTCCACTCTCGGTGCCGTGTTCGCAAACGAAGGAGGAGCATGTGTTGGGAATCCCAACTTGGGATCCATCCCCTCACATTTTCAAATCACATTGGCTGCTCTGGGATCTTCAGTTCTCAATTGCAAGTTGCAGTTGGCAAGTGATAAATACTTAATAGTATTGGTTTGACATGCCGCCAGCCATTTGCGGATGGCAATGCCAAACCAATTGTGCTTGGCAAGCCATTTTCTCAAACATCCTTCTGCAAATCAGGAGTTCTCGAAACATCCGACGTGTTGAAGTGACGATGACATGTGTTGCACACTGTACTGCTTGAAGAACCTACCAAATCGGATAGTGGGCGATTCTGTTTTCCCCTGATCCCCTTTGGTTGTGGACTGCATTACAAAACACCCTGTGATACTAAATAACATACCCAAAATTGCTTGCGTAAGAACATATTTATTCTTATGAAATCTGGCCAATCCACAGTGGGATTCAGCGCAAAGTGAAACAGAAAATGGACATCTTGGTCCAGTTGGGAATCAGATGGGGCAGGGGGCACTCGTGCCATTCTTGTTTCTTGGTTTCTGCAGGATGAGTGTTGTTGTTCAAATTTCTTGTTATTTATTTTTTTTGGGGGGGGGGGGGGG